>BJKM01000790.1:0-195000 GCA_015082035.1 Chaenogobius annularis
GCAACATTTTTTATTTTATTTTACCAAACATTGTCTTTATCTTTATTCACTTACTTTTTTTTTTAAATATTTCATAAATTTATATATTTTTAAATTTACAACACATAAACAAACATACGGTTTATGCAAGATTTTGAGGACTTTTCCCCATTCAAAAGACATAATTCTGTGTTTTAAATGATTAATCACAACATTCTGAAACCCATCGATTAGAAAAAATTAAGATTTCCATCGATTTGAGCTACAAACTGGGGTCAAACTCCACCACAACGCTGCAGAGTGCACCTGTAACCACTAGAGGGCCCACCAACACTAGCTTTCTTGTGCCGTTTTGCCGGCGTTTACCTCCTCTCTGGGGGCGCTGTACTCGGGCAGGGGGACGCGTCGGTAAACCAGGCCCTGGTGCGCGTTTTTGTGCTCGGCGAAGATCTCCTGAACGGTCCGGACGCTCTTGAACATCTTCATCTGTTTGTCCTGCTCCATCGTCACCTCCAGCCACTTCTGACAGCCCCCGATCGCCTCCTTCAGGGACGACTCCAGTTTCTGAACGGGAGAGGAACGATTCGGGGTCAAATCGAGACAAAAACGAGTCCAGAGGAGGTGAAAATGACAGAAACCGGACAATATTCTGAGGGAAAACAATGATAAATCTGTTTAATATTTACATTTTCAACACATTACTTCAGTATTTAATGCGCCTGAATCATTCTTAACACTCTGTTTATGGATTAAGTTTTTGGTCATGCTTTTTTTAGGCTAATTAAAGGTGTATTAATCATAAAATGGCTCCAAAGTTACTTATTCTACAGCTACAAATAATGATAACAAAAGGTTTCCCATTTGTGCATAGAAAAAGTACACAAGAAAAACATTGAGCATTAAGTCAAATAAAGTTGAGTGTTAGACAAAATATACACGTAACAATACTTTTGGGGGCACAATATCGTGTTTACATGTTTGTGTGTGTTTGCGATAAGATTTGAGCTGTAAAGAGTCAAATAAGTGACTTTTACAACTAATTATAGATGCTACGAACTTAAAGTCCACGTGACAGGTTCTCACGTTTGTCCAATCATGATGCAGTTTGTCTCCGTGGTGAATAGTTCTCATAGTTTTACGTCAGTCAAGTTGCAGTTTGTGAAGAAAATGACCACTAAAAGTTGAAAATCACAGGATGAAGAGCTGAATCCCTCTGTGATGTCATCAAAATGCGCCATTCCATCCGAAACGCAGAGAAACTTGGCACTCAACTCACTCCTTTTAACAATCATTTCACAAAATAAACATGTTTTCAGGTGTAATTATTTGTCAAATCATAACTATTGTATGATTTAAATGGAGTTTGGCTCTTGTTTACAATCTGGTTGCTAAGTAACAGTTGTAGAATCCCCTCGATGTCATATTTGCTGGCCGTGTCAAACCAGGAAGTGACATTATAAACGTCACAAAAATTGCCAAATTTGAGAAAAACAGGCAAAATGTTTGGTAAAATCTTAAATATAATCATGTTCCTTGTTTTACTGGTGTGTCTGATGTGTCGCATACATTTTTCATTTGACTATTTATTTGTATAAACAAACATAAAAAAAACATTTAAAAATATACTGAAATTTTATGGTATATCATCGTTTTTTCTAGTTATATATCACACTTCAAAGCTAGTTAGCTGCTTAGATAGATAGCTAGTTAAATAGTTAGATCTGGTTAAATAGTTAGATCTATTGACAGATAGTTAGATACATAGATAGAGAGTTAGCTAGATAGATAGTTAGCTAGATATAGTTAGCTAGCTAGCTAGATAGTTAGCTAGCTAGATAGATAAAGATTGATATAGTTAGATACATAGATGATTGATAGTTAGATAGTTAGATACTTAGATGGTTAGATAGATAAAGATTGATATAGTTAGATACATAGATGATTGATAGTTAGATACTTAGTTAGATGGTTAGATAGATGGTTAGATATAGCATGTCGTCCCTGTGTTACTGTGGCAGAGTGGTTATCCTGAGCTTGCTGGTTAGACTCCTGACTGTCACCGTACCTCCAGTATCTGTGGGTCCGTCGTGGGCACCGGGATCCTCTGGTCCACATTTGAAGGTTCTCTGACTGTGTAGATCTGAGCGTTGGCCTCCAGCACCAGCTCCTCCTGAAGATTCACCCACAACATGTGCCGGTGCTTCCTCCTCTCGTCGGTGAGGTGCGACAGGACCGCCGCAGACGCCTGGAGAGAAGGGACGTTTCATTGACGTTGTCCCCCCCACGACGGCTACTCAGCGCCAGTGTTTCTCTCAGGGAAACTGCGCCCACACCGGGGGCTGCACGATTTGGAAAAAAATTTCTAATTGTGAGTTTTTCTGATTGATAATAGAGTTACGATTTGCATTTTGAAGCAGAATTAAGTAAAATTTCATCGTATTAAAAGGGAAAACAAGCAGACATCGACCTGAAGATAACTCTCCTGAGAAACCCTGACTGCTTCTTTATATTTGGCAATGCTAAATGTTTTTGTATGTGATTCTACTGTCTTATCATGCTAAAAGAAAGGAAACTAAAGCATCTGTGTCTGTTTTCTGGCAATGTATTTTGACAAGGGACCTGCAGGGGGAGCTCTATCGCCAAAGTTCTGCTTTAAAAATAGGATTCTGTTAAAAGTTCGCATTCTGAAACACTGTGAACTGACATTATAAAAAGGCTGACAATCTGATAACAATAACCACAACATTGCAATATTAAGAGTCTCAAAAGATAATTGTGGACATTATTAATGAAATGCAAGCTCCATTGTCGGATTAATATGGGTTTAAATCATTGGATTATGACGCAATGATTCTCACAAATGTTTTTAAGTCATTTTTTAAAAAGAAAACGCAGTATTTGTACAATTCTGTCATAGACGCTCCACAATTACGCATGAAATATAGTTAAATTTGCATATCGTTACAGCAATTATCCGATTTTTTCAAGACGATTGCGCACAAAAATGACACTTTTCATTCCGTCCGCGGTACGTAAACTATCAGATTATTTCCGTAGCGCCAGTGACGCTCAAAACGATGGATTACACACGGGCGCAGACCTCAGTATTGGGCTGGGACATGCCGTACACGGGCATTTTGGGCACCCGTCGGAAGTTGGCCGCCTTCATCTCCTTCACCGTGCCGAGCAGATCCGGGGCGATCAACTCGTCGGAAACCTGCAAGAGACACGAGCCACGGTTGAAGCGGGACCAGGACGAGGAAGACGAGTAAAATAAAACAAAAAACAAAACAAAAACAACCGCTCACATCCTGTTTGATAGCGCTGCAATCTCTCCGCGCCGCTTATCGCCTTCATCAGTAGGTGGCGATCGCGACCTTACCATTTTCAGATCGTAGACTGAAGCCAAGGTTTGCACTCGCGAGTCGGGACGGAGCCCAGGACTGAAACGGGGGGGACGAGACCAGGACTTGGAGCAGCACCGAACCAGAGTCTACGTCCGGACTAAAGCGAGACGAGTGTGAACGCAGCCAAAGAACGTTCCCAAGCTTCACCCAAAATCCTAATTAGCAAACGATTTTTCTGTAACGTCAACCTTTTCTGCACGTTTTTAACCAAATAGAGGTTGAAATGTGGTGATTGACAGCTTCTACATAGAGAATATTTACGAATAAAGTGTATTGTTAATGAAAATCACAGGCAGTTTATTCTTTTTTTGACATTTTGAGTTAATTCCGCCACTGTTTTTGTCATTAAAAAAAAAGGTCTTTTCGTTTGCGTTTTAGAGTCCGCAAAGTCCAGATAATGACGACAATGATCAAATACAGGCCAAACACACCGAACTGAGACGAAACCAGGAACAAAACTTGCTCCACTTCCTGTCATGTTCAACTTTTATTCGTGGACCGATGGAAAACTACGATAACCATTCGACCAAACGTCACAATTAAGTAAAACGCGATGGACAGTTGAAATAACACAGTTTACAAGTGTGGGCGGGTGAAAAGAGGAAACCGTCAGAAATCTGATCGTTCTGGACGCCGTTCTGACGCCGATCGCGACAACGGAAACAGAAGAAATGCTAACGAAGTCATTAAAAGGTTATTGTCATATTTCAGTGCGTTTCGCCCATTCGCCATTTACGGAATAAAGTCTTTAAAACTTAGAAAATTACGGAAGTTTTCTTATCCCGTCCCCAGGAGAAACCAGGGCTCAACACGGAAGGGAAGCTACTGCTATCTCTACGCTACGCTACGCTACGCTACGCTACATCCGCCGTGGCTTCGCTTTACCAGCACCGAAACGTTTCTGGTTAAAATAAACGGCGCCGAACGAAAGCGCAGCGCGTTTTGCACGTTATATAAAAAATAAAAAATAAAAAATAAAAAATAAAAAATAAAAAATAAAAAATAAATAAAAAATAAAATAAAATAAAAAATAAAAAATAAAAAATAAAATAAATAAAATAAATAAAATAAATAAAATAAATAAAATAAATAAAATAAATAAAATAAATAAAATAAATAAAAAAATAAAAACAGCCTCTCACCAGGACTCTTGCGCCTTTCGTGACGAGCTCCGGAGAAGCCGTGAGCTCGGACAGGTTCATGTTGGCCAAAAGTCTGTAGATCCAGGAGTGGGAGCACATCCACTGGCTGAAGGAGCGCATGAAGCCGACGGGGAGCTGCAGGAACGTGGCTCAACGTCAGGAATACGTTTGAAAACAATACAAAAACAAACTACACGGCGCCGCGTGTTCGTCCCTGCGCGCTTTTACCTGCTCGTGTAGGTAAGCGTTGAAGACGATCAAGTAGAAATATCTCTCCAGACTCTGCATCGTTCGCTTGAGAAAGTAGTCTTTGGTGCTGCTGCCCTGAAATCAACAAGGAAAAAACAACAACTTCATTTTTGAGTCGCTTATTTGTGCTTTGCCGTCACGTTTTTGCTGTTTGTTTTCGTTGATCTTGTTCGTTTCTTCCATTCTTTTAAAAGAGAAGCAAAAGAAGGATAGTTCAATCTATTCAAGTCAAACGGCGTTGTGTAAATGAAAATAATCTGGCTTGTTTTTTTATCAAAACTAAACTCGTTCTCTCAGGTCGACTTGACAAATGTGTACATATCGTCCCAAAAAAAAATAAAAAAATATTAGACTGATCTTTTGACTGTCGCTGGGGCAAAACGCTGCACAAAATGGAGTCACTTTCTGTCTTTACCTTTAAAAAACGCACTTTTTCTCTGACTTTCAACACACGTTATGTTGACTTTATTCATTTTTTTTAAATGTGTTGTTTTTTTCTGTTGTTTTACATCGTCTTATGTGCATTTACTGTACGTCTTAAGCACTTTGTCGTTTTTAAATGGTCGGAAAAATGAACTTTCTGCCAATATTTTCCACATTTTTTGCTACGTTTTCCTTTCAGTTTGCACAAACCGTCCAAGCGCCTCGTCCCACCTGTATCTGATAGTCCTCTCCGATCCCCTCCAGTTTGCTCTTGTTCTCGTAAATGGCCTCCTTCATGTCGTGCATCTCTGAACACAGGCCGATGGCGTGGTCCACCTAGATCACAAGAGATGAAAACGCAAGCGATGAAACGATAAAAGATGCGCCGGAACCCTCGTCCGGCAACGAAAGCGACGCAATTCTGGCAAACAATTCAAGTCTACACGGAGCGTTTCATGAACAGGCATCAGAACAGACAAACATGTGCACAGTGACCGTGAGTGGGTTCCGAACCTCGTGCAGGAGCCGTGGGCCGTTGGGCAGTTTGTTGACGAGGTTCTGAACGACTTGGAAGAGTGGTTTTGTCTCCGACGCGCCGTTCGTCCCCGCTCTGCACAACACAACACAGTTTATCCTTCCGCAGTCGCCGGGGACGTCAAGATTATTCAGGGTTGATCGGTAATGGTGATATTATTCAGGTCACAATGTAGTCGGAAGTACGAAGAAAAAAAAAAGAGTAATCGTGACCGTTTTAGAGGCAAAATTAAGTATTTTTTTTTCAATTTATAGTTCAAAAAATAGACTTAAATGTAAAAGAACTGTTTTTATCTGGCTGCTTATGTCACATTTCACTTTATTTTGTCTTTCAGAAAGTAAAATGTCGTAAAGTTGATCACAAACTTGAGGAACAGTCACATGTCAGACCTCGGGAATGAAAGAAATGAAAGATTTCACAGTCTCAATAATAATAATAATAATAATAATAATAATAATAATGGTTAAATCGTGTTGTTTTTTCTCACAATATTCGTAACGCTAAAATCTGATATTGCGACAGTCCCAAACAAACAAATAATAAATACAAAGTGAATTCAATTGCATTTTGTCCCATCGAAAAACTTCCAAAAATGTCTATCAATATTAATTTCCTGAACATAAGCGAGACACACTTTTCATCAGTGTGTACACTGGCACGGCCAGAAGAAATCAGATAACTACAACACTCAAATAATGTGTGCGTTTGTGTGTATTTTTAAGTAGAGTAACTTTTGTAACACATTTTAAAATTTTACACATTTTCATTTTCGTCTTTGCCGGGTTTTTTTCTTCATATTTTTCCTTGTCAAAACCTGCAGCCGCGTGAACAATCAGAAATAAAATCAGACATTCCGCTCCCGTTTCTGAACCCTGCTCCAAAACAGCGCGCTTTTTACTGACTGAGGAAGCGTCGGCTGAGGACCTCGCAAACGGCCGAAACGCCTGGACTCACTCGGTGTCGTTGCGCGCGTTTGCCGTGAGGCGGTTCATGAGCAGCGTGCCGAGGATCAGGCCCAGGTTGGTCCGTCCCACTCCGACCTGACAGCTGAAGACGAGCGCGGGGAGCGGACCGCCGCCTCTGGAGAGCAGGGACAGGCTGGGGGTCTCCTGTGGGCGCGAGACAAAACCAACATTATGCATTATTTGTGTCGTTATTGGGCTTTAAACCTGCTCTACAGTAACTTTACTGTGGCTTTTCATGCTTTAGAACTTAAAATAATGTGTCTACTTAAAGCGTACATGATGTTATGTTAGTCAGGCGTTTCCCACGTCAAGATTTGGTGTTAGCGCTCCATCTGCTGGCAACAGAGGGAATTACAAAGGGACGGTAAACAAACCTGATATGCTGATCTAAGCACGCAGTTGGAATAAACTTGATTTGAGGCCCTCCAAGCCATTTAATCCGGCCCACGAAACCAATTCTGAGTCAGCACCAGGTCAGAACTGGTTTGGTCTTTGGTTTAGACCCCGTTTAATTCTGCTTTAGACTCGTTTTGATTGAGGGTTAGTCCTGCTGTCAGACCTGGTTGGCACTTGTCTAGTCCTAGTTGAATCCTGGTTCAGTTCTGGGTGGACAAAGCAATGTTGGTAGAGCATTTTGTACGTTATTTCTCAACAAAAATCGAATCCATCAGTAGTTATTTTATTGCATTCACTCAATGTATTTAAATAGTGTTGGGGATATTTTGTGCGACCCGACGTTTTGTTACAGCTTTGGCCCTCGGGAAATGGGAAAAAGTTGAATATTCCTGGTTCATGGACTTTAATAAAACGGTGAAAAGTTATTTCTGTAGATCTAGTGGAAGAAGATGCTAAAAATGCAGTTTTTTATTATCATTGAAGTATCGAAATCGAGCGTATTTTTTAGAATCAAATTGAGTTGAAATATTTGTACCTAAAGTATCAGTAAAACCAACAGCACTCCCAGTTAAAAACTATGTAAAAAGTTAGATTAAAGTTCCCATAACTACTAAAAAACACCATATTTGAATGGCACTGAATCCCACCCAAATGATTAAAAAAAGTTTTAAAAAAAATTTAAAAAACGAAATGTAACTTTGTCGCTTCTGAAAATAGGCCCGGGTCAGAGGAGTCGTGCCAGAAAAGGGTAAACTATTATAGAAAGAATAAAACATCCCCTGCGATTCTGAAGTAAGACAGAACCGGGGAGCGGACGCGGCGCCGGCGGCACGTTGAGACCCTCGGGGGATAAATGATCTACAAGAGAGACGCTTTACACCCAATAATATAAACCGACGTGACATTTTCTGGGCCATAAAGTCCAGTTCCGTGGATATTAATAGTTATAACGTTGAATCGAAATGTGTAATTGGTTAAAATGACAGTAAGTTGTTTAAAAAGCCCAAACATAATGAGACGTTATGTGAGAACGAGTGACGTTTAGAGACGACGAAGAGGAAATACTGAAAACACTGGGTTTTTAAACTAAACTCAAGTCAGAGAAAACCAGATAAATGATGCTCTTCGACCCGAAACATCTTCTTTTCTCGATTCATTTATCATTTATCTATCTCGGGGGGCGTCCAAGCTCGTTTCACCGAGGGCCGCGTTTAGAAACTTATACGGATCAGAGGGCCGCGGACCACCCGAACAAGAGAATCATTCAAATGATGAGACACCTTTAATAAGACTTGGAACATTAATATTAGGCTGGTATAACATCAAAATACTTACATGTTTCCAATTTTACAGTAAAAAGTACTACTTTTAGTTGTTTGGACCAACTTAGCAGGAAGCCAGAGGGCCAACAAACATTGGTCTGAGGGCCGCATTTGCCCCCCAGGCCGTAGTTTGGACGTGTCTGATCTATCCCACAAGGGTGCGTATTAAAGTGACGTACGACGGGTTTTTACAATGTTCGGATTTTGACTTTATTTGGTGTATTTGTACTTGTTGTAAATATAAATGATACTTTTACATCGATCGAGCAGGTATTTGAGGAGAAAACGTTGAAAAATCTGTAGAAATCTGTAAAATCTGTAGAAAATGACAGGAAGTGACATCACAACAGGGACACTCATTCCAGTTTATGCAGAATTTACACAAAACAAACAACTTTTTTGAGTCTTTAAACATGAATTCAACAAAATAAAGTCTCTCATATATTTTTATTTGTCAAATTTTAAAACATTGTCACATTAGATGAGTTTTGCCCCAGTGGTTTCTGGGTAATTTCCCACTGTGATGTCATCAATTACAACCAGGAAGTGAAGTTATAAACCTAAAAAATGTGCTATTCTGGGATAATATTTTTTTACTTTTTAGCAGAATTCCAAATATATTTAAGTTCAACGAGTCGTCCGACCTGTAGGGGGCGCTTTAACATTACGCCCCGGAAACTCTTCAAATACACTTTTGGTGAATGAGTTTGTGTTTGCGTGTCACTTTTGCCTTCTTACCCTGAGTATTTTCACAAACGCGTCAAAGTCGTCCTCCAGCGGCGCCCCCTCCGTCGGCAATGGCAACCGGAAGTATCTGAAACGCAAAAAAAACTGGATTCTGACGGAACCGACAAAAGAAAGAGGCAGAACAATTGAAATGCGACGAACGTTTGAACAAATCCGACGTTTTAGATGGATCGAAAATGCGATTATTTCAAAAAGTTTCGATGTGTTTCATTCCCTAAAGAAAGTGAATGGAAAAGACCTCGTGAGGACACACAGCAGCCATTTTGAATCTGGGCAAATGTCAAATTAACCTGTTTTCACAAGTCACACGGAGCCCGAGGACGTCACATCCTCATCAACCTGAACTCTCTCTCTCTCTGTCCCCCCCTCCCTCTGTCCCCCCTCCCTCTGTCCCCCTCCCTCTGTCCGTCTCTGTCCCTCCTCTGTCCTCTCTGTCCCTCCCTCTGTCCCTCCTCTGTCCCTCCCTCTGTCCTCTCTGTCCCCTCCTCTGTCCCTCCTCTCCTCCCTCTCCTCCCTCTGTCCCTCCCTCTCCTCCCTCTGTCCCTCTTCTGTCCTCCCTCTCCTCCCTCTGTCCCTCCTCTGTCCTCCCTCTGTTCCCTCCTCTCCTGCCCTCTGTCCCTCCCTCTCTCTCTCCCTCTGTCCTCCCTCTCCTCCTCCCTCTGTCCTCCCTCTCTCTCCTCCCTCTGTCCTCCTCTCTTCCTCCCTCTGTCCCTCCTTCTCCTCCCTCTGTCCTCCCTCTCTGCTCTTCCTTCTGTCCCTCCTCTCCTCTCCTTCCCCTCTGTCCCTCCCTCTTCCTCCCTCTGTCCCTCCCTCTCCTCCTCCTCCCTCTTCTCCCCTCTCCTCCCTCTGTCCCTCCCTCTCCTCCCTCTGTCCCTCCCTCTCCCTCCTCTCTCTCCCTCTTCTCCTCCCTCTTCCCTCCTCTCCTCCCTTGTCCCTCTCTCTCTCTCTCTGTCCTCTCTCTCCTCTCCCTCTCCTCCCTCTGTCCCTCCCTCTCTCCCTCTGTCCTCCTCTCCTCCTCTGTCCCTCCTCTCCTCCCTCTGTCCTCTCTCTCCTCCCTCTGTCCCTCTCTCTCCTCCTCTGTCCTCCCCTCTCTCTCTGTCCCTCTCTCTCTCCCTCTGTCCCTCCCTCTCTCTCTCTTCCCTCTCTGTTCTCTCTCTCTCCCCCTCTGTCCTATCCTCTCTCTGTCCCTCTCTCTCCCTCTGTCCCTCCCTCTCCCTCCCTCTCTCTCCCTCTGTCCTCCCTCTCCTCCCTCTGTCCCTTCCCTCTCCTCTCTCTGTCCTCCCTCTCCTCCTCTGTCCCTCCCTCTCCTCTCTCTGTCCCTCTCTCTCCCTCTGTCCTCCCTCTCTCTCTCTCTCTCTCTCCTCCCTCTGTCCTCTCTCTCTCTCTGTCCCTCTCTCTCTATCTCTGTCCCTCTCTCTCTCCCTCTGTCCCTCCCTCTTCTCTCTGTCCCTCTCTCTCCTCTGTCCTCCCTCTCTCCTCTGTCCTCCTCTCCTCCCTCTGTCCTCTGTCCCTCCTCTCTCTGTCCCTCTCTCTCCTCTGTCCCTCCTCTCTCTCTCTCTCTCTCTCCTCTCTCTGTCTCCTCTCTCTGTCTTTTCTCTCTGCTCTCTCTGTCCTCCCTCTCTCTCTCTCTCTCTCCCTCCTCCTCTCTCTCTGTCCCTCCCTCTCCCTCTCTCTCTCCCTCTCTCTCTCCCTCTCCTTTAATGATTCCAGGTCCAAGCGCCCGGGCTCTACGCAAACAAACTACAGTATTTATGACCTTTATTCTGGGGACTCGCTTTGGACCAGAGACGCAATAAAGCAAAATGTAAACAATCTGTACCTGAGCGGAGAGACTACTGCAATACTACTACAGCTAATATAACATCTGATACTTCGCTGGTACTATCACAGCCACAGCAACTACTGCGATTTATTACTACAACCGTGGCTACACTTTGCTTATAATATTACTACAAACCAAAGAATACAACCGTTAGCATCCTTGACCGATGCTACAACGAGTACTACAATGACTACGGCTTTGGCTAACGCAACACATATAAAGTCTGGAACTGTTATTATATGATTGCCGTGCTCCTATGAATACATAAACATGTTTTAGCTTCATTCATTATTTCAATAATCCTGTTTACGAGGTCGTCTCAGAAAATACTCAGTTTCAACTTCCAGATTTAGGATGTCGAATGTAGAGATCTGGAGGTTTTTAAGAGCTTGAGACTTTCTGCCACCAGCTCACATTCATTACAACTGCATGCTTATGTTAGCATGTCGGGGAACGCTAGCTTGTGTTTATTTTCGCATGGTAATTCCCTCTGCTTTATTTATTTGCAGTAGTATTTTATTTATAGTATTTTATTTATTGTATTGTATTTAATTTATTGTATTTTATTTAATTTATTTGATTCATTTTTAATTAAAATGTTTTGTTTTTGTTTGTTTTTTTGGCAGGGAGAACGCAGTCATACATAGTTACAAAACAAAGATTGTAGAGGACACGATGCATACAAAGTTTATAGCAAGTGCTAATTTTCTACTCCCGTCTGTGGTTGGGCTTTTCTACACGTTTTACTGTTACAGTACTGCACTGCTGCTGCCAGTAGATGGAGCGCTAACACCAAATCTTGAGGCAATATCAACTAACTGAAAGAAAGCAATGCATTGTTTTCAATACAAACATTATTTTAAGTTCTAAAATGCTAAAGTAAAGGCACAAGAGCAGGTTTAAAGCAAAATATCAATACAAATAAGGCGTGATATGTGTCTTTTAACAACATCTATCTCCAAACTAATACCATCTACCACTAATGCTAATGCTAACGCTAGCGCAACACGGACCTGTACTTGGGCATGGTGAACAGCGGCCTCTTGTAAACCTCCTCCGTCACGTGGATGTCCTCTTCACACGAGAGCGAGATCTTCTGAGGCTCGTCTCGGAAAAACTCAATGTCGTTGTACACGAAGAACACGTTTTCGTTCAGTTTGGCAAAGTCGTGGAGCTGGGCAAAAAGAAATCAAACATAGGAAACTGTATAATATCAGAATATACCAGAATCTGCAGACCTGACCTAGGTTCAACTCTAGGGTACAACTGAGCTTTACATTTTTTCCAACTACACAATTTGCTAATATACTCAATTTACCAGATCTAACTAACAAATTTGAAGTTTATTTAAGGTTTTAATTTACATTTACACTATGTTATCAACATTTTATGCAAGGTCAAATGTTATATTACACTGCAAAACGGTTGTAGACATTTTGAACAGTAATGTCGATGGATATTTGGATTAAAACGGTTGTAGTTTCACCAAGTAGAACTGCAACTAACGATTAGTTTCGTAGTCGACTGGTCAAACGATGATTTCTGTTGGACATTCAGAGTTTTTAAACACATTTTAACCAAATAAAGGGTGAAATATGGTGCTTCTTAATAAAGAATATTTAAGAATAAATTGTATTATTGATAAAAATCTGAACTTGTTTATTCTTTTTTTGACATTTTGATATAATTATGACACTGTTCTTGTCATAAAAGTCTTCATAAATATAGTTCCGTGTGCGTTTCAGAGTCTGGGTACCACTATAATAACGACCTTAAAGCATGAACAGAGAGCAGACTCATAATGAACACAGTTTATGAAGCATCATTCAGGCTTAGTAACGAGTTGATTAAGGTTAAGGCGTTTCCAAACCTCTTTCCTTATGGTGGTCTCCAGACTTTCCGCAGACTCGTCCCTCTTCAGCCCGTGCAGGTTCTCGTGGAGGTTTTCCTTTTTTCTCGGCGTGTACGGCACAAAGTCATGGTCTATGTGAAGGAACAGGACCGGCTCTTCTCGCACACACAGGAAAATCACCTCCTGGTGGGAAACGGGTTTAGTCAGGTTTTATGCCACATAAACTGAGCAATAACAAGGTTCACAGTGTTTAGTCATGTAATTGGGCTAAAACGCTCTATATAATATAATATTATACAATGATATATATATATATATATATATATATATATATATATATATATATATATATATATTCAATCAAAAATAAATCTAATAAATAAAACTTAAAAAATTAAATTTAAAAACAAATTTAAAAAATAATAATAAACTTTAAAAAAGAAACAATAAAAATATATTGGTCAATTCACAATTTTAGCGGATTATTATTTTTATTTTTTTTAAAGTAAAATAAAAGTGGCTTTTCATATTAATTTTCTACAACATAAACAACAAAATATGAATTGTCAAAAAAAAAAAATAAATTTCCTCTAAATTCTTAACTAAATAATATACAGTGATTTTGCTTTATTGCGCCCATTCAAATTGCCTGTAAATCTCTCAGCCTGATTCAAACTGCTCTAAACACCACAGACACGTCAAGAGTCATGAGTTGCCACATGTGAGGCGGCTGTGGATGCGGGTTCGAGTCCTGACCTCGTGACCTTGCGCCTGGAGCCTCTGCAGGACCCTGTTTGGAATCCGCCGACGCTGGGCTGGCCCATGCCGAACAGCGGGTACGTGGCCTTGGACTTGTCTGAAAGTTTGGGGCCCCGAAGCTTCCCGTGGTTTTCAGGACGTCGGCTTTACCGAACACACGTCCTGGACCATGAAGCACTCGCCCTGAAGGCTGAAAAAAGAAACGAAGAAGAACAAAAAAAAGGTCAGTTTCATTTAAGTCAACAACAGTGCAATAGCATCTTTCTCCACGGAACAAACAAGATTCATTCATTGAGAGGTCAGAGTATCAAAAACTCAAAATTACTTTTAAACTAGGTACTCGTTCGAACAAGTGTCGATTACTAAAAAAAAAAAAAAATCATAACAGGACAAAAATGTGAGTTTTTCATGAAACTGTTTAAGAATGATTCTGAGCCTAATCCAAAACGTAATAAGACCATAATGTTTAATAAAAGAAAGTACTACTATTTTGTTGTTGAGAGTGAGTGTCTTCTGTGTAAAACCGTGAAACTAAAAAAGGTTGCTAGTTTTAATTATTCGTGTTGGTATTATTTAATTATTATCTTTGGTCATCAAAAATTGGTATAGAGTATAGTAATTTAAAATAAATACATAAATAAATAATTTTAAATAATAAATAATATAATAATAAATAATAAATATAATAATAATAATAATAATAATAATAATAATAATAATAATAATAAAATAAATAATTCTGTATTTGGAAGAAAAAAATTAGACAAATTTTAAAATGACTCTTTTCATTTTTTTTAAAATGTTCTTTTCCTTTTTTTCCTTTGCCGTTTTTTTGTTCTTTCATTTTCCAAATCGGGACTATGAACAATCATAGAGATAAATCAGATTACTCACATCAGTTGGCAACTGTTTACATGAACATTTCAATAATATATACACATGAATAATCCGATAAATCCAGAAATGAATATATTTTTTTATGTGAACGGAAACTAGTTTGGTGAGAATTGAACAAAGTAGAGAATAAAGTAAAACTTGCCATGCAAATTGGTAGTTTTCCAACGATTTACTAAAGCAAAAAAAATGCAATAAATAAATAAGATTGTAATATATTAAAACTGTAGACCAAAACAACAAAATACGGCAAGTAAATAAACCTTTAAAAAAACATTGTTATATCCACAATAAGACACGGAATTCAATAGAAATACAGATGTTTAAGAGCTAATTTAGTGCAGATTGAGTGTCAAAACTGGCTCTAGAAAGTGTTTTTTACAAAGTCAAACGATGAAAACATGAGGCTTTTATCAACAACAACGTGACGGCCGGTTAGAGCTCGTCCGTGTGCGAGGCATTAAAACCAAACACTTGAGGCATTTAAAGGACTATTAGAGAAAAACAAGAGGAACCATTTGATCCCAGGGTTAGGTTCCAGTTCCAGTGTCTTGGGACGTTTTGAACTTCTTCATTCATTCACTTCATTCATAAATACACCAGGATGTAACCAGTCTAAACCAGGTCTAAAACCAGGTCTAAACAGTCTAAACCAGGATACACCAGGATTAAACCAGGTTCTAAACCAGGTCTAACCAGTCTAAACCAGGTCTGAACCAGGGTCTAACCAGACTGACAGCTGACAGCCAGGTCTAAACCAGTCTAAACCAGGTCTAAACCAGTCTAAACCAGGTCTAAACCAGGTCTAAACCAGAGGACTCTGAACCAGGTCTAACCAGGTAACCAGGTCTAAACCAGCAGGTCTAAACCCAGGTCTAAACCAGGTCTAAACCAGTCTAAACCAGCGTCTAAAACCAACCAGGTCTAAACCAGGTCTAAACCAGGTCCAAACCCGTCCAGGCCCTGGTTACAACATAAATATAGACTGAGGAGAGGATGGATGGGAGCGGGCTGGGCCGGTCTCCATGGCAACAGAGACGGATGGGAACGGTCTAAATGTGGACCAACTCAACGAGACGCGAAACACGGCGACAAGAGTTGTAAATACGGCGAAATACGGTTTTTAAAGAAACGACGCCGTGAAACCGGGTTCCGCGAGTTTCATCGGCGCAGAACAATGTCCGTTCCACAAGTACGGGAAAAACGTCCAAACGCGTGTAGTTCAGACGGCCGCCGTGAACGTTTATCACGTTTTAAAGAGAGATGATGCTCGTGTGCATCTTCCGTACGGAACCGAAATGCCCGGTCGGGATTCCGTTTTTAGGAGAAAATTCATAGTTTTGAGTCGTTTTTCCGCCGCAAACGTCACGTACCGCTTCACGCGTCAAAACTCCGATCACACGAGGCGCTAAACCGTGACAGAAATGCGTGAATAGCGCGAGTAATTAGCGAGATGTCGGAGAATGTAGGTTAAATCGGTCCTACCGTCATTCCGCTTCAACAAAACCCGAGTCCGCTCTCCGCCGGGAACTCCCACATGAGTCACGGGCGCGAGCGCGATCGACGCGGGGCCGGACCAATCGGCGAGGTGGATTCCCCGCCGGAAGCCAATCACAGCGCACGACGGAACGCGTAGGCGGGATCAGAAGACGTCAGCGGTCAGAGAACGTTAGATTCATCTCCCAAAAAAAAAGAGGAGAAAACATCAACAAACTCGGAACTAACTGAGAAAAGTCGTGATAACGGGCGCGGGGGGGTTACGTGAGGGCGTTACGGGACCGCGGGGACGGTTTACCGCGAGCACACACGTGGATTTGACACGGTTTGGCCGCGGAAGACTCAGGAATGTTCTCATAAAATGGACACAGGCGCGAGAAGTCCAAACTGTGCGAAGCCACACCTTTGGCACAGGAACTCAGTCTCCCACAACCCCTCGCGGCGACCACCCCAACCCCCGCCAGAGGGGTACGGAGCCCCCCAAAAGCACCACGTTCAGATAGTTTTCCATGTTTGCCTCGTTTAACAATAACATTGTTTATCTTTAGTCCTAAATATGTCATTTGCAGCGTTACGTTCTCGTGTGGCGCTGTCCGGTATTCGTAAGATGTATTTCATTTTGCACATAAATATATAAATGTCGCCCAACATTAAATCTGTAAGAATCTGAATATCTAAGACGTTTCCTACTTTGTCAGTTTAAGATTAAAAGATTAAAACACGGACACGGATGCATGATGCTTTAAACCATTATACATTATAAATAACATTATATATAAAGAGTTTGAACCGTTTTGAGGAGTGTAACTCAGTAACTTTACCTTTATTGATACTTTATTGGGACAGAACAAGGTTTGGAACATGCGCCAATTCAGCAGAAGAAACGAGGGTCTGAGAGCCGCATTTGGCCCACGGGCCATAGTTTGGACACCCCTTAAACCGATGTTATATTAATTATTTAAGGGAAATAATTATACACAGTTGCTTAAAACACAATAAATGATTCTAAAGGTTGAATAAAACAGTAAAAAAAAGATGTGATAAACGTGGGTTTGTCCCAGAGTAATGTAAACTTTACATTTACACTCCAGTCCCTTTACATCACTTTACAACACTTTACAATGTAAACTGGATGATGTAACTGGAGTCTCCATAGTGTCAGCGCTGTGTTGCTCAGTTAAAGCTCCATGAAGGGAAATGAG
Organism: Chaenogobius annularis; assembly: GCA_015082035.1. Classification (NCBI taxonomy): domain Eukaryota; kingdom Metazoa; phylum Chordata; class Actinopteri; order Gobiiformes; family Gobiidae; genus Chaenogobius; species Chaenogobius annularis. The sequence continues at coordinate 17,192 of BJKM01000790.1, forward strand.
CCGGCATTAGGCCTTCTCTGGTTCCGTCATGGTTCACCAAGTTCACAAAGAGCCACGTTTTGGAAGGGAACGGCCCCCGGTGACAAAAGTGAGTCACTCTTGGATGCATTCGCCACAGGAACCTTTAATTAGGGCTTTTCGACTGAAGGAACATTTTTCAGTTTCGGGGACTTTTTTAGTTCAATTTAATTTAATGTGGAGAGTAAGAACTATAGGAACTGGGACCTTTTTAATCTCCTGCTCAGGGGCAGGTACTTTCAAGTCCAAGTCCACGCTTTGGTTGTATTGTTAACGTCATTGTTCGTTTGAGCTTTTTGTGCTTTAAAGTTGCATGTGCAGGTTTACAGAGCTAAAACGTACACAGAAGTGAAAAGAAAGGCTTTTGTTTTCCTTCACTCAATTAAATATAAAGATAGACCCACTTTCAGCCATTTGTCCAGTGTAAGCGTGAGCAAGGGGGACTGCATGGTTCCTCTGGCTTAGGGTCTTAGTTCTTGGTACTGTTAGGTGCAAAAACGCCTCATGTATTCGAGCTCTTATTCAGGTTAGAGTGGCAGAATAGGCTGCGTTCCAGTCGTCCTCGGAGCTCGGATGTTGTGCTAATGTTGCTAACGTCTACGCGAAACTAATGTTACTAGCGTCTACACAGAGCTAATGTTGCTAACGTCCACACAGAGCTAATGTAGCTAATGTCCACACAGATCTAATGTTGCTAACGTCTACACGGAGCTAATGTTGCTAACGTCAACACAGAGCTAATGTAGCTAATGTCCTAATGTCACACTAAGCTAATGTTGCTAACGTCTACACGGAGCTAATGTTGCTAACATCTACACGGCGTTAATGTTGCTAACGTCCACACGGAGCTAATGTTGCTAACGTCTACATAACGTTGCTAAACTAATGTTGCTAACATCTACACGGAGCTAATGTTGCTAACGTCCACACGGAGCGAATGTTACTAGCGTCTACACGGAGCTAATGTTGCTAACGTCAATGCGGAGCTAATGTTGCTAATATCTACACGGAGCTAATGTTGCTAGCATCTACACGGAGCTAATGTTGCTAACGTCAATGCGAGCTAATGTTGCTAACATCTACACGGAGCTAATGTTGCTAACGTAAAACTGTTGCTAACGTCAATGCGGAGCTAATGTTGCTAACGTCTACACGGAGCTAATGTTGCTAACGTCTACGCAGAACTAATGTTGCTAACGTCTACACGGAGCTAATGTTGCTAACGTCTACGTTGAGCTAATGTTGCTAATGTCTACGTTGAGCTAATGTTGCTAACGTCTACACAGAGCTAATGTTGCTAACGTCTACGTTGAGCTAATGTTGCTAACGTCTACACGGAGCTAATGTTGCTAACATCTACGCGGAGCTAATGTTGCTAACGACGTCTACGTCGGAGCTAATGTTGCTAACACGAGCTACGTCCACGGAGCTAATGTTGCTAACGTCTACGTCAATGCTAATGTGAGCTAATCTAACACCTAACACAGACTAATCTAACACAGAGCTAACGTTGCTAACGTCAACACGGAGCTAATGTTGCTAACGTCTACACGGAGCTAATGTTGCTAACGTCTACGTGGAACTAATGTTGCAAATGTGTCTACACAAGAGCTACGTTGCTAACGTCTACACACACGCTAACGACAGCAAAAAAACAGAAATTCCCATTCAAATGTCAGTTTAGAACGTACAGATGTAATAAAACTGTCTGGGTTGATGAATGAACTTCACTGGATCCATATTTGGGTCGGTTTGAGCCTCTTCTTCATGGTTTCAGTGTTTTGTTTGAGTTTCGTTACACTCGCACAAACTGTTATGGTTTCCTCGTTTCAGGTCCGACTTGAGGTCGCCTGAGGACCCTGAGGACCTCTGAGGACCTCTGAGGACCTCTGAGGACCTCTGAGGACCTCTGAGGACCTCTCTGAGGACCTCTGAGGACTTGAGCGAGCAGCAGCAGTTTGGACACCACTGTTTAAATCTCTAAATGTACTTGTATGAATTGTTGTTGTGTATAAACCACGGCTGTAGCCACACCTGCCTCGGGGCTGACGAACAGTGGCCCCTCCAAACGTCACACTCACACAACATTCACATTGACAGGGTAGATGAAGTGTCTTGCCCAAGGACTAGAGGGTAGATGAAGTGTCTTGCCCAAGGACTAAATGACAGTAGCAGAATAAAGTAAGTATTTATGGTTCTGAAGTGACTCGTTGCTTCCCCAACAGAGGACGTGCTCAGTGAAGGTCTCAGGTAATGGGGAACAGAGGATGAGGTGCTGGAGGAGGGACCATCATGGGAGGACACGCCCCTACATGGGATGTACCACCGGAACATAACTGGCTGATATCAAGAAATCCTACCAATGGCTAGAGTGGGCCGGTCTGAAGGACGGCACAGAGGCACTCATCATGGCTGCACAGGAACAGGCCCTGAGCACCAAGATCTACCACACCAGACAAGACCCAAGGAGAGACCCCTGAGACCATCCAGCACACAACTGCAGGGTGCAAGAGGCTGGCAGGGAAAGCATACATGGAGCGCCATAACCAAGTGGCTGGCATAGTGTACAGGAACATCTGTGCGGAGTATGGACTGAAGACCCCCAAGGTCAAAGTGGGAAACACCCCCAAAGGTGGTGGAGAATGACCGAAACAAGATCCTGTGGGACCCCCAGATACAGACTGACAGAATGGTAATGGCAAACCAACCACACATTGTGGTGGATAAACAGCAGAGGAAAGCCGTTGTGGTTGACATGGCAACACCAAGTGATGGAAACATCAGGAGAAAGGAACACGAGAAACTGGAGAAACACCAAGAGAAGAGCTGGAGAAGGAGTGGAAGGTGAAGGACTCGGGGCAGTGACCCCCAAACTGGAGGAGGGGCTACAGCACTGGAGGAGGGGCTACAGCACTGGAGGAGGGGCTACAGCACTGGAGGAGGGGCTACAGCAGATCCCAGGAAAAACATCAGACATCTCAGTCCAGAAAAGTGCTGTACAGGAACAGCAAAGATACTGCGCAGGACCCTCAAGCTCCCAGGCCTCCCCCGAGCTTAGAAAAAGGGACGAGACCACCCGCGGAGGGTGAGACGGGAATTTTATATATATATATATATATATAACGTCCAGCGGAGCTAATGTTAACGTCTACACGGAGGTAATGTTGCTATAACACGGAGCTAATGTTGCTATATTCAACACGGAGCTATGTTGCTATCTACACAGAGCTAATGTTGCTAACGTCTACGTGGAACTAATGTTGCTAGCGCCTACACAGAGCTAACGTTGCTAACGTCAACACGGAGCTATGTTGCTAACGTCTACACGGAGCTAATGTTGCTAATTACACATATTATATATATATATATAATATGTGTGGAGTGTGTGTGTGTGTATATATATATATATATATATGTAATATACACATATGTATATATATATATATATATATGTGTATGTGTGTGGTGTGTATATATATATATATATACACACACATATGTATATATATATATATGTGTGTGTGTGTATATATATAATTATACACACATACATAATATATATATATACACACATACATATATATATATATATACACACATATGTATATATAATATATATATATGTGTGTGTATATATATACACATATAAATATATATATATACACAATATATATATATATATATATATAATATACATATATATATATATATATATATAATGTATAATGTGGATTTATTCTTCTCTTTTCTTGAGCGTCTCTTAAATGTGTAAATGTTTTTATGTGTGTGTTTGCTGTTGACACTTTGCCCCCTTGAAAAAGAGGTCTTGATCTCAATGGGTTCTCACCTGCTAAAATAAAGGATATAAAATAAATATATTATATATATATATATATATATATATATATATATATATATATATATATATATAAAAATATAAAACTATATGATATTTAAATCAACACATGTTAACTGTAAACTTGTGTACATAGCAATGCCTATTTTTATTTTTATTTTTATTTTATACTATAGTAATGTTAAATTGTCCCTTAAATGCCCTTTTGTTTCATTGAAATATGTGTTGTTTTATTGTCGCTCAGTGTTTTGTGTTGCACCTTCAGGACGAGACAAGTTCCTGTGTCTGTGAAGTTTGTTCATTGACAATGGCAATAAACTCTTTCTGATTCTGATTCTGATGTTAAATCAACTAAATGTAAAATTCCTCACATGAATTCATGATGACACCAGATTTGGAATGTTTTGAATGCCATCATAAGTCGTCAGAGTAGTGTATATTCAGTATATATTTACTTCAGTCTTGAAACAATCACATTTCTGTGTGATTTAAAAGCGTCTCATTAAGACAAATACACTGCAAACAACAACATCAAAGGGAATAACGGCCCCCCCCGCGTGTCCCACCGAGGAAGTCCATACTGATGTCTTAAGCACATTTTAATTGCGGGTGAATGTTTAAACTGACCCTTTGCTCTGACCGCAGTGACCTTTAGTGACCCGCAGACTTCCCAGGAGGCCAGCTCGTTACTCCACCATTCACGCATCATTTAACCTTTATGGCTTTACCAGACATAATCACAGTCATTTCAAGTCCGTGTGACGGTTTAAACGACACATGTCACTCAAACGCACTGAACACGATTGTATTTCAGGTCTGACTCAACATTCTGACCGTTTGTCCACAGTAAAGTTCATAATTGGACACAAATATGACACATGTAGAGGTCATTCCACAGCTGTTACCTAGCAACCAGCCTGTAAACGAGAGCCCACATCCACATAAAAGTTTCATTTCGTCACGTGATTTTTAAAAATGTTCCGTATGTCAATTATGTCAGTCCAGTCGTATTTTCACTTATTTTCTTATTTATTTAGGCTTTTGTTATTTTATGTTTTACATTTAAAAATAATACAAAAATAAATTTAAAAAAAGATAATAAAATAATAATAATAAAAATTATTTTAAAAAAATAATAAAAAAGATAATGATAAAAAAATAAAAATACATTTAAAAAAGATAATAAAAAAGAAACTAAAGAACTGATTCGAGATCGCACTGGTCATTTCTGTCTCTATTGGAGGTCCTTTTTAATAGTTTTAATTAAAGACGATACACTTGAGATTCCAACAGTTTGTGATATTCCCACATTTTGAAAGGCATCTCCCATCTCCAGCACCACCACTGCTACAAGAAGAAGACCTCCTGTTGTCCTGTTAGGGGGGCTGAGTGGAGCATCTGCCTACGACGTGTCAAAACGAGCGCGTTTGGAATGAACCCTTTACACTGATGACGAGACGGTTTCTTCCATGGCTCCTCCCGGTTCTCCTCCGGTTCCTCCGGTTCCTCGTCCCGGTTCCTCGTCCCGGTTCCTCCTTCCTCGACCCGACCTGCACCTTCCTCCTCGCCGGTTCAGCGGAGACCGTTTGACCCTTTGGAATTTCGCTTGTTTGTTTTTCCTGTTTGCGGTTTCGCGTTTCGTCCTCCGTCACTTCTGTCACGAGGGAACGCGGCTTTAGGTCGAGATTAAGTTCAATTAAAGGGCTTTAAAGTCAATGGGACCGAGTGTGTTTGATCAGATGATCTCCACTGATTACATTATCACCGAGAACAAACGGGACAGATACAAGACTTTGGAAAAATAAAGAGGTGATTTTATTTCAAAACGACCTCCGTTCGTACAGTGTTGAGACAAAAGTATAAATATGTGCTTTATACAGCTTATATACATTCATAAGTTAAAATACATTCTACCTACAGAGTTTACCCTGAGATTCGAGTCCCAATGTGGGAAAAGTACGGAAATGACAGGCTTTTTGGGCAACTCTTACGAAATGGGAAACTGGCATGACGAACAATACGGAGAGAATATCAGAGTAAGAATATCAAGGAACATGCATAATTAGCATGAGTGACAGCACATTTGGGTAATGTTGCTAATGACAACCAAGCGAGAGAACATTCTGAATCAAATCATGTCTGAATGACACTTTTTACTCCTGAGGTCGAGCTCAGCGAGAGTCACAAAAGAGTAAACGGGAACGGTTTTGCCTCATGTCTTTGCCTTGTGTGCAAAGCCTCGACGCCGCGTTTGAACCTCTCTTTATGGAATCATGTCAGACGCATTCTGACCTGGAAACATCACATTTGGGCAAACGCCAGGAAACAGGAAACACTGTTGCTAACGTGCTTTGCTAGCTTTGTGTTGCTAAGGCTCCACATATAAGTTAGCGTCAGTGGAAACACGGCGCTTTAGCACGAGATCAAGTCAGAGTTTGGAGACAAATGATTCTTTTGCGTTTCTCTGCTTTTCGCCGTCTGCGTTCTCTCTGAGCCAATCATCTGGCTGTGCTGTGGAGCTCCTCCCCCTGAGCTTAAGTCCACCTGGAGCCCAAGAGAACCAGACCGCTTTGGATGGCTTATTAAACGGGATGGTACGGTTCACTTAGGACCGTGGACCCACATCTGCGCTGCACCGCTCCGAAGCGAACCAGTGGAAACACGGCTCCAGCTTTAAAAACTCAAATATCTAGTGTTAAAAGTCCGGTTGTCGTTGCAGTCCCGGTTTTCGTCCGTGCCGCTCAGTTGAGCGCGGTGAAACGGGAGCTCGGCTTGACGCACTCCTCCTCCTCCTCGTCCTCGGACTCTTCGTCGTCCTCGTCCTCGTCGTCGCTGTCGGAGTCTTCGTAAAAGCTGATGGTGGCCTGGACGGGGAAGTTCCGCAGCAGCGCCGCCCCGTCGCTGTACAGGTAGTCGAAGGACTTGGATTTAGGCCAGAACAGTCTGTTTGGGAGACGCAGCGGAACGCAGAGTTAGACGTTTGGTCAGAAGCGAAACGCCTCAACTGCGAGGTGAAAACATCTCTCCACTTCGTAGCAGATGCTTTAAAAAAACTCATGCATGTTGAATCATACCTGACTGGGTGCTGGAAAGTCTGCGGTTTTCCATCGGAGGAGAAGCAGCCGGGAACCGAGGGTCTGGAGTAAGGCTGCGGAGAGCGAGAGCGAGACGTCAGCGCGCCGCACACGACATGAATACTGCAACAACAGCAGCTATTTTTACGTGTGGAGAGATCAGAGCGCGTTACGCCCCCGTTTCGACTCTCGAAACGCAGATACAAACGCTAATTACTGAAGAGGCCCATATTCTGCATTGTTCAAGTCTGTAAACCTGCTCTAAAACCATGCACGTAATCAAAACCACACCTGACTTTCTCTCATCAGGGTTTGGTGTTAGCCGTCCATCTACTGGCAGCAGAGGGGATTACCGTGGGGAAATAAACGAGAGCTAGCTTGCCCCGACACGCTAACGTAAACACACGCTGATGTAAACGTGATCTCAGAAACAGCACAGGAGACCCCCACAGCTCTACCGCTGACGTTTGAAACTGCGTGTTTTCGCGAGGCTCAGAGAAGACGAGCTCGTAAACATGATGAGGATGAAGCTAAATCTAACCCCAGGAATGCTTCTGATGATTAAACGACGTTAAAACCCTCACAAAAGCATGCGCCCCTTATGTTTCACGCGTATTGAGCAGTGACACACTCAAATGGCCCGGTTCGGAGGTCCGGAGGTCCGCGTTGGCACTTCACCAAACCGCGTGACGACTGCGACGAGGCCGACAACGGAGCCGCAAAAACGCTCTGCAACTTGTGAAGTTTGGGGTGAGAGACAAACTCAAAAGATCCTCGCGTTGGCGCTCTGTGCGGTTCCCCGACCGCCACTTGGCCACGTGTCACAGCCGCTTTTTGCACTCGCATTCGTCCACGTTGTCGCTCGCTACCGCTTCTTTTGAGAGGGACTTTTTGTGCACGTCGTCGGTCCCGCACGGCCTCGCGGTGGAGCTGCAGCTAGTGGCGTTTTTGATGAAGCGTTACGTGCGGCGCGGACAAATAAACGCCCTGCTCGCCTCATGACCTCTGACATTTGAATATGGCGCCGGAATGTTCTTAGTTTACGCAGAAAGATAAAAGTCGTTTTCTCGAGAGCGAAGCTGGCTGAGAAGACGGTGTGAAAGCCCGCAAAGCAAACACCTTATTCTGACCGCGCCCGCGACCGCGCCCGCTGATGCGTCGCACATGACCGCGCTGACCCCAACAACACAGGGGGGGCTTTCCCGTTCGGCCTGTGGAACGAGCCCGCTCCTCCTCCTGCGGGAGCCGTTTGGAGGGTCCGTTAAGAGGGAAAGCGGCGTGTGCGGTGTTAAGTGTGTTCTGAGCGACTCACGCAGGCCCGTCTGCCCCTCCGGACCGGGTCAGAGCCGCTCCACAGCCACGGCCTCCAAAGCGGCGTCGGACTGCAAGGAATGACAAGGCGTTAGTAAAACTGTGAGAATGGGATGGATTTGACCTCAGACCTGGCAACGCTGAGCCCAAACTGACGTAACACTGCAATATTACCAACTCGGCTCGTTTTGAGATCGTTAGAAGAAGCAATATGTTTAACTGTGACTGTAGATAATGTAGTCAAATGTGTTAGTGTTTTACATAAGGATTAGACAGACACTGAAGAATGTAAACGGAGAAAATTGCATATTTTCAGCTTCAGAATATCACAGAATATGAAAAGTGTTTTTGGGCAAATGAAAGACACATTTACTTCTAACTTACGTTTAATATGAGATTTTGGCATTTTCCTTCAGTGCAAACTCCACATTTGAAGGTTTTACTGGACAAATACTTGACGCGCACAATAGTTTTACATTTTATCTGCAAATATGTCACGGACTTGAGCAACACTTATTCTCAAAAATACAATGCAATGGCCAGAATAGAAAAACAACGGACATTTCAAGGCTTAACATTGAAAACTGTCACTTATTTTCTCTCATAAACTTAAAATCTGTGAAAAACGTGTCTGAAGTTTGCAGTTTTCCACATTCACATTATTGAACTCAGATTGGAGATTTAAAATCAATAAATACAGGGAAATAAATGATAAAAGGTGTTTTTCGTTGGATCGAAGCAAAACTCGCGTAGCGTCGCCATAGCAACCACACCATTATTAAAAACACGAGCGACGCAAATCCGCGGACTGTTTTTTTCATGTCTTTTTTTTTCTTTACACATAAAAAACACTGGGAACATTTTGGACCCTCGGGACCACGGGACGTACCTGAGGTTCGGGACCGCGCCGCGGGTCCCCGTCCGCGGCCGGGACCACGGGGCTGCAGCGGCGCCGGAGCGAGGGGGCTTCACGGCCAGGCACGCCGAGCTCATTCTGCGGCTGGAAGACACGATCCCCCACAAAACCCCCCAAATCCAAAACGGAAAGCGGTCAAACGTGTTCGGAACGTGTTCGGAACGTGTTTCGGAACGTGTTCTCAAACTTGCGTTCCGTGGGAGAGCGCGCGCGGAGCCGCCGGTTGTTGTTGTCTGCGGAGGTGTGCGGAGGTCGGAGAGTCGCCCCCGGGGGTTTTTAAAGCTGCACGCGGCGGAGGGAGGGGGCTGGCCCGGCTGCTGTTTGTGCACGGCCCCGGGGGGGAGGTGGGGGGGTGCCGCGGCCAAACGACCCCATTTAGAAGCAAAACAGCCCCCTCCCGGTGACAAACGATGACCGATGACAGGCTCATCGATCACTGCCCAAACCGGAGGAATGTACACCGGGAGCGGGATTCATTTGGAAAACACGAGTTCAGGCAAACGAAGAGAACATTTCCATTCAAATCTTTAATAAAATGCAGTTTGACACTTTTGGTTTATGACGTGGACCGGGACACGCCCACACCCGGGTTGGGGGCGATGATGACGTCACAATCAGGGGTAAAAGGTACTTTTTCACGGCCCACGTGAGACACTTCCGTCTGTAGAACTGAGCTCATTATAATGTCATTTAAAAACCAGATTTGACCTTTTATGGGCAAAAGAAACAAGGTGGTCCAGAACCGGGACAACTGGGACAGATGTAGTACAAACTGGGACAAATCCGTGGTTCTGGACGCATCTGCTGGGACATGGGGACACCGGGCTCTGGGACTGTCCCGGGGAAAGAAGGACGTCTGGTCACCTTATCATGATGTCACTTCCACATGAGCGGCAGCTTTGACATCATTCCACAACGGTTACCTAGCAACTATACCCAAACATCCATATTAATTACAGTAGGGCCAGAGCGCCACCTCCTGTTCCATTCGGTCCTTATTTTGGATGTAACGTCGCTCGTTGATGACATCACAGGAAGAGTCTTTAAGAACTCAGCGTTACTTCCTGTCGTTTTGGACGTTTATTTGTCTCATTTTCTTTACCGCAGGTTTCTACTCCCCCGGGTTGGTTCTGTTCCAGCCTGGTTTGGTCCGGGTCTAGTCCAGGTTTAGGTCCGGTTTAGGTTGTGCAAGCGTGTATTAGATCATTCAAATATGAGTATAAACGCCGCTGTCGTCAGAAGCTGAGGTAAGTTCAAATGAGTGCTGAAAACAATAGCTGTCTTGGTTCCGTGCGGAAGCGTTTGAACCCGTGTGTCGAGCATGACTTTTAATTGCGTTACGACCGTGGCTCTAATGTGCCAGAAACTTCAGAGCTCGCAGTCTGAAATTACACTCATTTGTGGCTCTAATTGGAATCTAATTTTGGGGCCCATAATTAGTTTACTGCCGTTCCCCGCGGTTCTTCTCACAGATGGCGTCTGACTTTTCTCCTGCCTGTTGTTTCAGAAAACACCGCGGCTCCACTTTTCTCACCGTCCCACAGAGAGGCGCCGTTTGGACAAGAACCGGGGCCTCGGCCGCACACAAATGTTCAAGGAAAAACGACTCAAAAAAGGAGAGCAAACGCACCAGGAGTCGAGTGTGTGACACGCGGCAGATGTGCAGACTTTAACCGCGTCGACGTCAGCTCGACATGGGAACGGTTTTAGCTCTTTGAAACCAAACAATTCCATGGTCAGTTTGATTTTCAATGACAAAGCATCAAAATTGTATTTAAGCGTCTCAAAAGCCCGTGGTGTGACAAGGGCCCGTGGTGACAAGGGCCCGCTGGTGACAAGGGCCCGCGGTGGACAAGGGCCCGCGGTTGGCAAGGGCCCGCGGTTGGCAAGGGCCCGCGGTGAAAAAAATGACCCAAAAAGGGTTGTGGCACAAGGGCCCGCGGTGAAAGGGCTTGATTTGTTTAAAATAATCGTTTTTTTGGTCACATTTAACTTGTGTTTGGCTCAAGTTTAACACGTGAAATACTGACGTGAGTTTGTGGTTTATTTTAGCTTTAGTCTCACTCTGCTGCCCCCTGCTGTCTGTGAAGCTGCTCCTGCCGCCGAGCCTCGATGCTAACGTCGCTAACGTCGACGCGGCGCTAACGTGACAACAAAAGCCAAAATTCCCTCTCAGACGACGCTTTATGGACCGTAAATGTAACAACGCGGTCCGCTTTCATTGCTTAACTCAGTTTGACACACGTCTCCGCTGATTGGAGCGTTTTTACGGTTTGTTTTGAGTCGTTAACGTTCAGAAACTGCTCGTTGTTTTTCCCGATTTGACGACAGAAGTCACAAAATGCCATGATTGTCCCGGATCTGGAGGGAACGTGAATGAAACCAGAAGCTGAAGAAAAGTCATTCTGATTAACAATAGTTCCTTTTGCTCTCGAGTCTTAAAGTACTTCACGTACTCGAGTAAGCGTTAGCCTACAGTCTGAGCACGTGCGGCCCACCACGGCGAGAGAGCAGAGTGCGGGCAAAAGGCTCAAACGGAGCCGCGGCGACGCACACGGCGACCGACGGAGCCACCCGTTTGTGGGTAGCGCCTCCGTGTGGACAAACGGGGAGATAAGAGCGGGACACAAGGAAAACAATGGCACCGGCGTGATAATGGGACGGCTGTGGTTTTAATCTGACGCTCGGTAATCTGGTTTAGTCCTGGTTTGTCCTGGTTTAGTCCTGGTTTAGTCCTGGTTTAGTCCTGGTTTAGTGCTGGTTTAGTGCTGGGTTTAGTGCTGGTTTAGTGCTGGTTTAGTCCTGGTTTAGTCCTGGTTTAGTCCCGGTTTAGTCCTGGTTTAGTCCTGGTTTAGTCCTGGTTTAGTCTTGGTTTAGCCCTGGTTTAGCCCTGGTTTAGTCCTGGTTTAGTCTTGGTTTAGTCCTGGTTTAGCGCTGGTTTAGTCCTGTTTAGTCCTGGTTTAGTCCCGGTTTAGTCCTGGTTTAGTCCTGGTTTAGTCCTGGTTTAGTCTGGTTTAGTGCTGGTTTAGTCCTGTTTTAGTCCTGGTTTAGTCCTTTTAGTCCTGGTTTAGTCCCTGGTTTAGTCTGGTTTAGTCCTGTTTTAGTCCTGGTTTAGTGCTGGTTTAGTCTGGTTTAGTCCCTGGTTTAGTCTGGTTTAGTCCCTGGTTTAGTCCTGGTTTAGTCCTGGTTTAGTGGTTTAGTCCTGGTTTAGTCCTGGTTTAGTCTTGGTTTAGCCCTGGTTTAGTCCCTGGTTTAGTGCTGGTTTAGTCCTGGGTTTAGTCTGGTTTAGTCCTGGTTTAGTCCTGGTTTAGCCTGGTTTAGTCCTGGTTTAGTCCTGGTTTAGTCTGGTTTAGTCCTGGTTTAGCCCTGGTTTTAGTGCTGGTTTAGTCCTGGTTTAGTCTTGGTTTAGTCTTGGTTTAGCCCTGGTTTAGCCCTGGTTTAGTCCTGGTTTAGTCCTGGTTTAGTCTTGGTTTAGTCCTGGTTTAGTGCTGGTTTAGTCCTGGTTTAACCCGAGTTTAGTCCTGGTTTGGCCTGGTTTAGTCTTGGTTTAGTCCTGGTTTAGTCTTGGTTTAGTCCTAGTTTAGTGCTGGTTTAGTCCTGGTTTAACCCTAGTTTAGTCCTGGTTTGGCCCTGGTTTAGTCTTGGTTTAGTCCTGGTTTAGTCCTGGTTTAGTCCTTGGTTTAGCCCTGGTTTAGTCCTGGTTTAGTCCTGGTTTAGTCTTGGTTTAGTCCTGGTTTAGTGCTGGTTTAGTGCTGGTTTAGTCCTGGTTTAAACCCTAGTTTAGTCCTGGTTTGGTCTTGGTTTAGTCCTAGTTTAGTGCTGGTTTAGTCCTGGTTTAACCCTAGTTTAGTCCTGGTTTAGTCCTGGTTTGGCCCTGGTTTAGACTTGGTTTAGTCCTGGTTTAGTCCTGGTTTAACCCTGGTTTAGTGCTGGTTTAGTCCTGGTTAGTCCTGGTTTAGTCCTGGTTTAGTTGCTGGTTTAGTCTTGGTTTAGTCCGGTTTATGTTCTGTTCTAAAAACTGGTTTGAATCGTATTTTGTGGATGTTTTTATTGGGGTCTACAACTCTTCAGATACAGTATGTATGTATGATATATATATATATATATATATATATATATATATATATATATATATACATATATATATATATATTTCTTCTTCCGTACGGGGCATTTCCCGTGGATCATCCTAATCTCCTGAACAGTGTTTTTAATCCCGCACGTGGTGTTTACCGCAGGATTAACGCGTGTACTGTAAACGATATGTATTTCATCTGCTCTGCGCTTCACCGGGTCGAGGCTCGGGGCCGGGTTTGGGGCCGGGTTTGGGTCCGGGTTTGGGCCGGGTTTGGGTCCGGGTTTGGGCCGGGTTTGGGTCCGGGTTTGGGGCCGGGTTTGGGTCCGGGTTTGGGTCCGGTTTGGGGCCGGGTTTGGGTCCGGTTTGGGTCCGGGTTGGGGCCGGGTTTGGGGCCGGGTTTTGGGGCCGGGTTTGGGTCCGGGTTTGGGTCCGGGTTTGGGGCCGGGTTTGGGTCCGGGTTTGGGTCGGGTTTGGGCCGGGTTTGGGTTTGGGGCCGGGTCAGAACAGAACAGCGGTGCCAGGGAAGTTGAACAACAATAAAGTATCGGCATAAAAGTGGCACATGACATCAGACAAATCAACACAAATCTTATTAATATAAATGGGAAATAAAACTGGGCCTAAAACAGAGCCCTGAGGTACGACATATTAAAGTATTGCATTGAAGTAAGTAGACAAAGCAGATATGGCTAAAGGATTTAGCCATATCTAACATTTCAGACGTTTTAGAGTTTTTAATAATATGGACTTCATCAATAATGTAATAATACTAATACTTTTTCAGTTACTTTGAAGTGATTGTCATTTTACATTTTACTTTCATTACTTTGTTCAACTGTAATATTGATCTAAAATGCCTTAGTAATAAATACACTGACTTCCTGTTGAAATGTGGTTGTGTCCTTGGGCAAGACACTGAAACTCTCTGAGCGCCTCGAAGGTGGAAAAGTGCTATATAAATACACTGTAATTATAATAATAGTAATAATAAAATTGACAATAATAATAATAATGATAATAATAATAACAACAATAATAATAATAATAATAATAATAATAATAATAATAATAATAATAATAATAATCTGTAGAGGGTTGAATAAATAACTAAAATATAAAAAATAACTATAAGTACTAAAGTGTGTCATTCTGCTAGTTATTTATTGCAGTTCATGTTTTTTCTTCTTCTTTTTTTATTACATTACATTGAGAAAAGGATTTACAGATTCTCCTTCTTCAGGATTATTGTGTCAGTGGCATCGAGCAGCTCTGAAATGACCTTTTAATGTGATATTTTCTTATACTGCACTTCTCATGACATGAAGACATCAGAATCCAAAATGACTGTCCAAAACGCTTCCATGAACAGTATTCGCACATCCCCAGCTTTACTGAGTATCTGCACTGTTAAAGGGGTCACATTTGGACCCTTGATTGTGTCATTTTGGCCCACGCAGTCCAAAAACAAGCGACACAAAACACAAATACTCGTCATGAACACAGAAGTAATTATATTCAGCCTGTAATCTGTGTTTTTTGATCATTTTGAGGCCAGGAAAGACGTTAAACCTGGAGAAACACTGGGATCACGTCAAACTGTGACATCTGCTCTTAGCCCCGCCTCCCTGTTGTTCTGCGTACATATTTTCTTTGGAGCAGAAGGCTTTATCAGCGCTTAATCCTCGGCCAAATTATTTCAAAACAACTCAAAGTCAAGCTTAAATGCTCCGACAAACAACCCGCGTTAACCTAAACAAACACGCCGGGAGTCGACCAGGAAGAAAAGATCTGTGCTGGAGAGTTCAAGCCGACAGCGGGAACGTCAAACCGTGTAAATATCAGTGAAGAATCAAAAAAGAATAAACAACTTAACTATGAATAATCGTTTGGTAATGATTGTTAGTTGCAGCTCGACACAATGACCAGAATAAACGCAGCGCTCCAGAATGATGTGTGGTTTGGTAGCATTACCTGCAGTCACCACATGAGGGCGCTTTAGCGTTCGGCTCGTCCCGCGTTGGTTTATTCTACTTTATTTTCCAGAGTTGCACAACACGACACTGCTTAACATTTTGGGTCGCACACAATACCCCAACACCGTTTCAGTGAATGAAGTTAAAACAATAAAATAACAACTGATCCGTTAGATTTTTGTGAGAATTTACATGAAAAAACCCACTTTGCCCATCCAAGACTGAACCAGAATGAAAGTAGGACTAGACGAGTACCAGCCAGGTCTGAATCAGGACTAACACGAATCAAAACAGGTCTAAAGACTAATTAAACAGGGACTAAACCAGGTCTAAACTAGTGCTAACCAAGAAATAAACCAGTAAACAATATTTGTAAATCGGGTTGTGGGCCGGATTAAATCACTTGGAGGGCCTGATTTGGCCCCCGGGCCTGATGTTGAATAGCTTTGTGTTTTAATTGATTTGTGCTTGGATTAGAGGGTTTGTCTGGGTGAAAATGGGCGTTCGATTGATTCAGAATGATTCAAAAAGAATAATAATGAAAGAATTGGTTAGGACAGGAACATGTGGGAAAAACCTCGGATCTGGTCCGACTCGGTCTAGAAAAGGTCCGTCTTCAGGATCGCTGTTGTTCAGACTAAAAGTTGTGCGCGTGTGAATAATCCAGTCTGTGTTTCGTGTCGGGACTGAGCTGTGAATGTGTGAGCGGCGACACCTGCAGGACAAAAGTGTCACTCTCAACGCCGAGCTGAGGTCAGAGTCTGGACGAGAACTGACCCGAGACCAGACCAGACGCCGGACCAGAAACTGGGCCGAGCCGGACAGAAACCGCCACGACACGCCCACACAGGAAGTATTACTGAAGAAAATGTGAAATCGTTTATTATTTTGGGACATTTTGATTTAATAACGGCACTGTTTTCGTGTGTTTTAGAGATAACGATCTCATTGTCAAAATACAATTATTTCTATAGTCAAACAGTCATGATATTATATTGACTTCAGAATAAAAATAAGTTTTGATTTACTTAAATTTGTATTGATTCTTATTTGGGTTTGACTCGTTTTATTGTTAGAACTGTAGAGTTTAATAGAACTATATTTCAGTGATATGTGTATTGGAGAGCACTTTGGAAACGGTTTCTGTTTGTGAAATGTTCTATATAAATAAAGTAGCTCAGATTGGATCGTTCGATAAATGATGACATGCAACAATATCTTTGGGGCTCATTTGGGGGCATTTATCGTGTTGACATTTTCTTCGCACTCGTTCAGAAATTAGCGTTGTGTTTTTGGTGGAAAGTTAAGCTTCGAGCTGTAAATATTCAAATGAGTAACTTCAAAGACTCATTACAGGTACAAACTAAGTGTTTGCTTCATATTTTTGACTCTAATGGTACATTCAGAAAACGCTTTATCCTGCTTTTGTGTCATGGTAATAAAACATTGTCGTCTGAGAATCCCATTTGTTTCATAAATCAAAGACGTGTTTGTTTTCTGTCACTCTTTGCTGTGTAAATGTGAAATGGGATGTTTTTGATGAGGAATCTACACCATGTATTCTAGATTTCTCTCGCACGGCAGGTTTTAACTGTGAAGGTGTTCGTGCTCTGTCCGACCTCAAGGAGCATTTAGGCACCTTTACTGTTCGTGCCTCTTTTTCACACTGAAAGTCTGAAACACACTGAAAACAGCCGTGTCAGTGACTCAATCTCAATCATGATGTTTTTAAAGATCGTTTAAGCTCCTTTGGTTTTAACAATTACATGAATCACTCGTCATGAGGCTCTGACTGTTTTCTGTCTGGAGCGCGGCTAAATCTGGATTTGGACCGACTGGTGCGTTCTGGTTACTGGGGCTTTTGTGGCTTGAATATTTTGCATTTTATATGGTTCCGCGTCATTACCGAAGATTTTTGCCAGAGTTGCCAAGTTTAGCAGCCGAATGCTGTGACATGTGGTTTAGCTTACTCGTTGTCGTCAGTATTGCTAACATCAGCTTTGGTTCTGTTTAAAAAAAAGGTAATAAAGTTTCTATTACAACCACAGCCGTTAATGTGCATTTGTACTTTTACATTTAGTTCATCACTTTTGGAAGATTGCCTTGTAAATTGCATATTTAAATTAATTCGGGGTAGAGAATTGCAGTTCCATATAATATTGAACAATAATACTTAGTGCACTATATTCCAATACAAATCAAGTCTTTTATTTACGTATTGTATCGGGCTCTATGTATTGTGATCGTATCGGGCCAGCCCTAGTTAACAGACCCAGTAATGATTGAAGTAAAACCTGTTAACAGTTGAATAACGTTTTAAAGCTGTTGTGGATGTTAAATATCTCACTGGTGCACTGGTGTTGAACTTACTGTTGTCGCTTGTCTCTGGCTTTCTCTCGAGGCTTTTCTCGCTCTAAAGATCTCAAATCGGACAGTGACCCGCGCGTCGGCTCATGCCTCATTTGTGAAGGCGTGGCGGGTCGCACTGCAGCACACTCCTCAGTGCCACTTCACACTCAGAGAAACGCAAACAGAACGGTCCACGGAGAAACAATCAAGTGTCGACGGGAGCTGCTTCGTCTCCTCAGGGTTCCGTCGTGTTAGGACCTTAGAGGCGGGACAAAAAGTGGACAATCTCACAATTTGTTTTGTTGACATGCAGAATTAGAATAGTAAAGTGTATCGTTTATAATTCAAACTCAAATAGAGACAGAAAAGTTGAGTGCAAACGTCTCAAATGCATGCACTTTTACGGTTCATTTTTGTGTCCGTTCGTGTTTCGTGCGACATTTGAACCTCAACCCAGACTTTTAACCGGCACATTTCTGATAAATATTGTTGGAATATCGTCTGATTGTTGTTACGGAGCTCGACCGTTTCGACCGCTTTGTCCGCAGTCATCTTTTCACGACAGCACAAATATTGGTTATCGATATCGGACCATCCCTAGTCAAAAGTAGAAGATCGATTTTCTTACAGAGACAATAAAGTGCCTTAATCTTCTGGGCTAGAGCTTTGATGGAAACAAAAAACAATACACATTCCCAATATTCATCACAGATTTCCTACACACAAAAAAAGGTCCACTCTCTTATGGTTCTTAGTCCAGATTTTGGCCATTGCAAAGTGACTTACGTAAATGTTTTGCTTAAATCCCTTAAAACTGAATCCGTGGCGTTGAGCCGTTTTCATTTGTCGCGTGAGTGAGACTGCGGTGAGAGAAGTGTGTCCTGAAGGGGGCAGAAGTTCACACCTTCGGAATAAAAGCCTGACGTGTGAGGCGCCACACCGGGCCGAGGTTAGAGTCCGGACGAGAACTGGACTCTCGGGTCAGGAAAGGTTAGAGCTGGCAAATGTTGGCTATTATTCTGGTGATGTAACGTTCTCTACAAACAACAACCAACACATTGTGATATCGCATCGTCAGTTTCACAATAATATCATGGGCTGTAAAAAATATATCAAATTACAAACTACTTTGCTTAAATGCATTTTTTCATTACAACAATAGATTAAAAAACTACATATACCATGATCCTTTGCTCCATTTCAGTGCAAACAACCATGAAGAAATAACTGTTTTATATTCAATAACTTCTTAATCTTAATAACTTGCACAGAGCTAATGTTGCTAATGTCTACACAAAGCTAATGTTTCAAACGTTCTACAAGGAGCTAATGTTGCTAACGTCTACACGGAGCTAATGTTGCTAACGTCTACACGAAGCTAATGTTTCAAACGTCTACACGGAGCTAATGTTGCTAACGTCTACACGGAGCTAATGTTGCTAAACGTCTACACGGAGCTAATGTTGCAAACGTCTACACGAAGCTAATGTTGCTAACGTCTACACAAAGCTAATGTTTCAAACGTCTACACGGAGCTAATGTTGCTAACCTCTACACCAGTGGTCCCCAAACTACGGCCCGGGGGCCGGATAAGGCCCGCCTCCACATTTGACCCGGCCCCTGAACAATACAAGAGACGCATTATTCATACTCATATGAGTCATAGATTCTGCTCTGACAACTGAAGCTGAACTTTGACCCAAGACTGGGAACGGCACAACACAAACTTTCTGTCTGTGAAGACCCCAGAGAGGGTCATTTGACCTCGGAAAGGGTTATTCATATTTGTTTATATGTGGCTTTCTGGAAAACAATACATGTTTACATTTAGGCCCCCCTGCGATCGTCACACTTTTTCTGGTTCAAACTGACCCTGGCCCCCCATCAGAGAAGGGAAAAAGTTATGTGGCCCTTACAGGAAAAAGTTTGGGGACCCCTGCTCTACACGGAGCTTATGTCGCTAACCTATACCACGGAGCTAATGTTGCTAACGTCTACACGGAGCTAATGTTGCAAACGTCTACAGGAAGCTAATGTTGCTAACGTCTACACGGAGCTAATGTTTGCTAATGTCTACACGGAGCTTATGTCGCTAACCTCTACACGGAGCTTATGTCGCTAACATCTACACAGAGCTAATGTTGCAAACGTTTACACGGAGCTAATGTTGCTACGGATGTGTGCTGTTAGCATGCTAATGTCTGTTAGCGTTACCGTGGCGGTCAACTGTGCCTCTGTAAGTGGTGAAAAGTGCTAATAACTCATCGCAGTGAATAATTTCCAGTCTAAATTACACCAAAAATGTTTTTTAAAGTTCTTTAAAAACTTAAAAATAAGTGTTTAGGATGAGGAAGTTTGGACACATCGGCCAATCCCTGTAAAAACCAGGAAAAAGAGGTTTTGATTAGAATGGATTTTACCTGGTTGAATAAAGGTTAATAAATAATAATACATCAAATATTCATGTTTCTGAAGTGACGTTACACACTACTGCCATCTTGAGGACGAAAGCTGCATGTTCACAGACAAAAAGACTGAAAACAAAGGATTTTCTCTTCTGTCACGTCCCCCAAAGACCCGTTTGTCCAGAGCTGTGCGACTGTGGTCAGGAGGGACCAGTGGACCTTACAGAGACCACCAGACTGAGGCGGAGCTGTTTGTTTCAGGGCGTTAGCAGCTGGCTAATGCTAGTGACTATGCTAATAAACGTTAGCCTACTCGCAGACAGTTTTAAGGAGCCTCATTTCCAGTTGTCCGGGTTTTATATTTTAGGATCAGACTCAAGAGAAGGATCAAAGCCCAGAACTTCTGTCTTCTTCAACTATCAACCCTTTTACGTTTCACTTTTACGCTCTGTTTTCGTGACTCTCGAACAGCGAGAGGCGACAGCATGTGACGTCCGCATCACGTGACCGCAGAGAAGTCACGTGACTCAAACACGTGGATAGAGAAAAGACGCACCGCTAAAAGGCTCTGGATTCTGTAGTAAAGTCTTCAGACACGTTCATGAATTTAATGTCGTCTGTAAACCGAACAGCTCCAACGCCCAATTTTATCTGGACTTCCTTGATTTTTTCTTGTTACTAGGGTTACTGTTCAGAGCCATTATTTTCCACTGTACATTAAGATTTAAGCTTTAGATATGCCAAGTGAAGACTTCTAGGTGGAGAGTGTCCTTTGTTAATCGCACATAAATTCCCCTCCAAATAGACAAGTTTAGTTTGATGCGACATCATTGCTTTGTCATTTTCAGAAAGAATTCAAACCTAATCCAGACTAATCTTCTGTGCATGTGGGACATTGCCCTTTTGTTGCATCATCTGAAGGAAATGAACAAATAATCTCATTAAAAGTGATTAACACAGCGCGCATTCACTGGTTTGGGGGCATGAGAAACAAGCGCGCAAACTCTCTTTCACTGGAAAAGACCTTCTGTTCTGATGGACCTGTGTGCCGCCTGGTGAGTGCTGTGGTTACCAAGAGTCAGATGGGATGAACTAGCGCTTCATTTAAAGCTTTAAACGATGTAGCTTGAGCTCGTCTCCAGGGAGATGTTACTACTTTTTGGAATGCTCCGTAGTATGGCATTTAACTGCTCTCTTTGCATCTATTCAAGTAAAAATCTTTGTTTTATTTCACTCACGCACCAAAAACATAAGAAAATAGAGCTGGAAGTTAGATATTGACTGTCTACAAATGACATAACCAATGTTTTTATTTTGCTGCCTCATTAAAACGAATAGGATAGAGTGTTTATATCAGTACCAGTGCTGTGCAGCGGTCCTAAACACTCCTGGGTCTACTGCGAACCAAGATGAAATACTTCCAAATATCTCCACTCTAAATAAATGTAAATAGAGTAACACTTTTGCCAGTCTCATCTTGGCCTTTCTCAAACTGAAGTAAAAGTGCATTTATAGGTGCGTGACGGCAGATTGATGTTTATTCCTGTGTAATAGTTTGTTTTGTCCGGCTCTGCCTCATGGCGTCATTAAAGAGTTTAAAGTAAACCCGTAATGACACGCTGCGCCGACTGTGCCACCAAACACACGGGGCCAGTCACGTTCTGGGGCGTTTACGTTTGGAAATGTCAGTCACTTTCAGCCTCTTTTTTGAGCTCTAAAAGTTTATTTTACGCAGTTACATTTGTTTTCATGTATACTGTCAGTGGTGTCTGTTATATATACTGTCTGTGGTGTCTGTTATATATACTGTCAGTGGTGTCTGTTATATATACTGTCTGTGGTGTCTGTTATATATACTGTCAGTGGTGTCTGTTATAATACTGTCAGTGGTGTCTGTGATATATACTGTCTGTGGTGTCTGTTATATATACTGTCATGGGTGCTGTTATATATTCTGTCACGTGGTGTCTGTATTATATACTGTCAGTGTCTGTTTATATATACTGTCTGTGGTGTCTGTTTATATATATACTGTCAGTGTCTGTATATATACTGTCAGTGTGTCTGTTATATATACTGTCTGTGGTGTCTGTTATATATACTGTCAGTGGTCTGTTATATATATGTCTGTGGTGTCTGTATATATACTGTCAGTGGTGTCTGTTATATATACTGTCAGTGGTGTCTGTTATATATATGTCAGTGGTGTCTGTGATATATACTGTCTGTGGTGTCTGTATATATCTGTCAGTGGGTCTGTTTATATATACTGTCAGTGGTGTCTGTAATATATTCTGTCAGTGGTGTCTGTTATAATTTATACTGTCAGTGGTGTCTGTTATATATACTGTCAGTGGTGACTATAATATATTCTGTCAGTGGTGTCTGTTATATATACTATCAGTGTGTCTGTTATATATACTGTCAGTGGTCTGTTATATATACTGTCAGTGGTGTCTGTTATATAAACTGTCAGTGTGTCTGTTATATACTGTCAGTGGTGTCTGTTATATATACTGTCAGTGGTGTCTGTTATATATGAGTGGTGTCGTTATATGTACTGTCAGTGTGTGTCTGTTATAATATAGCTGTAGTTATCTGTCAGTGGTGTCTGTTATATATACTGTCAGTGGTGTAGTGGTGTCTGATATATATACTGTAGTGGTGTCTGTTATATATACTCGTCAGTGGTGTCTGTTGGATATATAACTGTCTGTGGTGTCTGTTATATATACTGTCAGTGGTGTCTGTTATATATTCTGTCAGTGGTGTCTGTTATATATTACTGTCAGTGTCTGTTATATATACTGTCTGTGGTGTCTGTTAATATATACTGTCAGTGGTCTGTTATATATACTGTCAGTGTGTCTGTTTATATATACGTGTCTGTGGTGTTGTTATATATACTTGTCAGTGGTCTGTTATATATACTGTCAGTGTGGTCTGTTATATATACTGTCAGTGGTGTTGTATTCTGTCGTGGTCTGTGATATATACTGTCTGTGGTGTCTGTTATATATACTGTCAGTGGTGTCTGTTATATATACTGTCAGTGGTGTCTGTAATATATTTCTGTCAGTGGTGTCTGTTATATATACTGTCAGTGGTGTCAGTGTTGTCTGTTATATATACTGTCAGTGTGTCTGTGATATATACTGTCAGTGGTGTCTGTGATATATACTGTGTGGTGTCTGTTTTCCTGTTATATATACTGTCAGTGGTCTGTGTCTGTGATATATATTGTCAGTGGTCTGTACAGCCTGACCCAACAGGCTAAATTAAGGGGCTTACGCGAGGGTTTGCGTCTAGGATCAGTGGGACTACTTTTTAGTGCGTAAGGTGCCACCACCACATCCTTTAGGGAGCGCCAGACCGGACCAGACCACGCCGGACCGGACCACACAGGACCAGACCACGTCGGACCGGACCACGCCGGACCGGACCGGACCACACCGGACCAGACCACGTCGGACCGGACCACGCCGGACCGGCTTAGTTTCACCCCCGACGTAGCAGCGAACAAAAATAAAAATGGTACGCTGTTTTCCAAAACAAACGCTTCCTGTTAGCGTTTGCGAATGCTAACGACAGCACATATTACAGTTAGCTTGACGAAAGGCTGTAAAGGACGTAGATTTTTGGTGACGTCAAATCCAGACTTTCCGAGATTAAAGCACATGAACGCAAACAGGTCGGAAGCAGCGGGAGATAAAGGACACTTCAACTCGCTCCACAACTGTTCATTTCCTCAACAGACTCACAAACAGCTCATTTAAGGAGCGAAAGGTCATGAGTTCAACTGTGCGTGTCAGTGTTCTCATTATTTATCTGCTTTTACTGTTTACTTCCTTTTTAAATACTCTCCAATCGTGTAACGTCAGAATCATGAATGTTTTGAGATGTTTCACAAATCACATCTGGCGCTAAATGAACGCGCTGCTTTAACGGCGCCGCTAACTCGTGTCTCATTGATTTTCTCTTGCAGCTCGGCACACTGATCTAACCTTGATGGCTTTCGTCTGTTTTGTGAAGAAGCAAAGGTCTGTTTTTTTTGTTTTTTTCCCTCGACTAGTTTGACAATGATTAACGTGGGCCCAAAAAGAATAACGGGAGGTCTGAGCGCAGCTAAAGCGTTCATCCCGCGCTGAAGTACGGGCCGGGCTGGAAGCTGCAAAGTGGTGGTTTGCCATAAGCCGAGGGAGTGGACGGATTTACCAAAAGTGCCGCCTGCTCCGAACGACCAGGCGTTTTCCGAAGGATGTGGAGAACGGAGCGCGACGAGCGGACGAGACGTTTCACTTAGCTTCAATTTTGGGTTTTTTTTGGAAACATTTGAAAAAGTGAATCAAGGGGCTCAACGACGACGACGACGCAACCGACAAGAACCCGCCGTACTTTAAGGTAAGGTGCGTCTGTTCGTCCGGTTGTAGTTTGCGTGTTCAAAACGTATGCAGTGCAAAAACGACAAAAACGCGCGCGTTGGACAAAATCAGCAAAAGGTTGAGGAACTCGTCGGAGAAAGTCATTCATTCCATTTGATTTAATACAAATATCGGACCATTTTTCTTTTGCTTATCTTATTTCACGCTTCTGTGGAATGTTTGTAATGTGCAAAAGTAAAAAACGACTTCATTCACGTTGTTCTACAGCTGATGAATGTTTCTTCACTGGTTTTGAATCGTTTACGCATCGTTGACGTTAAATTCACACTTTTCTCTTTCCAAACTTCCATCGATTCCTTTCTGTGGACTCATTAGTCGTTGATAATTGCTTGGTCAATGCGACTTTGGAACCAGAACGGCGCAGATCCGCGTCTCGTTCAAGCGACTTGAATTTCGACCTCCACCGTCGAGTTCAGCCGACGTTAATGTCCACGTTTCCTTCACCATCCCATAGAAACAGGGCCACGGCGGACCCCTGAAGCCACTGTGACATTAGGAATTTCTTTCTGTGTTCTTTTCTCATGTTTGTTGTGTCTAATCTTTTGTCGAGAATCTCTCAAAAGTCATTCCGGTCGTTAGCGGTTTTTTAAAAATCAACATCATTAAAATGAAAGTTTAGTTGCACTCGAGGCTGCGCTCTGGATGGATTACAATGGAATGCGTCATGTTGTCGTCGTAATGCCATTATCGTACCGCTTTATCACAGTGATGGAAGTATAAACCCGTCTGGAAGTGATGGAAACGTCCTGTTCCAGTCACTTTAATGAGGCAGCAATATCAAAACATGAACTGTGATGTGTGTAATCACCGCAGAATTGTAATTTTATCAATGTTTGTCACATTTGCCAGTGATTACTAACTATAAACATCCAACAAGCTTCACTTTCTACGGTTCCATGTCGTTTGTGGCACTTGGCGGAACAAAAATGACCAATTGTCAAACTGTTGTGTCTCGCTAGATGTTTGGTGCATTATTGACCCGCGTAAAGACATTTCGATTCGGTCTACATGGTCGTTAGCATGTATGCTCATTTTGGACGCCAATTGCTAACGGTAAAAATCCACGCGGAACACTTCTACGCGTGGAGATGTTTTGTAACTCTGCTCTGGAGTTACTCAAGTGTCAGTTGCCAAAACAGCCTTGGATTTTCATTGTTTTTGATGTTTGGAGGCTAATGCTAACCCTCCCATCGAACACGAGCGTCACAAAACTTGTAATCTGATCTAAAAACAGTCTCTTGTTTCTCCACAGCTGCATCGATGGCGTCCATGGCTCTGGAGTTGATGGGCTTCTTCTTGGGTTTACTGGGAACGCTGGGGACTATGGTGGCCACCGTTCTTCCGTACTGGCAGATCTCCGCACACATCGGGTCCAACATCGTCACCGCGGTGGCTAACATGCGCGGCCTCTGGATGGAGTGCGTCTACCAGAGCACGGGAGCCTTCCAGTGCGAAACGTACAACTCCATGCTAGCTTTGCCCGCGGACCTGCAAGCCTCGCGCGCGCTAATGGTCATATCTCTGGTGCTCTCCATACTTGCTATCGCTATATCGTCTGTGGGAATGCAGTGTACTCTTTGTTTGGACGGGGCTGGCGCGGTAAAAAGTCGCGTGGCGGGAACTGGAGGCGGTCTGTTCCTAACATCGGGATTTTTAGCGCTAATTCCCGTCGCGTGGACAACTCACGAAGTCGTCCAAACCTTCTACCAACACAACGTCCCGCAATCGTTGAAATTCGAGCTCGGAGAATGCCTCTACGTCGGATTAGCGTCGGCGCTAGTTACGATGCTGGGCGGCGGCTTGCTGTGTGCGTCTTGCTGCGAAGAGCAAAACGGCAGAGGGAGAAGGAACGGCCCGGGGTACCCGTACCCCGTAGGGGGCGCCATGACGGGAACGGGAACCAGAATGACTTCACAAACGTACAGGAATCCGGTTTCGCAGCAAGGAGGTGCGAACCCGAGCAGCAGAGCGCAGACGCTGCAGGCGCTGGTGAGGAGCGTGAGTGAAAGTTCTCAATCGTCCAATCACAACGCGCAACGGGCCAAGAAGAACACAGGATATGACATCACAGGGTACGTTTAGGCCGGGCAGAGCTTGAGCGAACAAGATGGACTGGCGACGGCAAACTTAATGTTCATAAGGTGTGTCATAACGGCGTTCGCGTGTGAAGACTGAGCGGGAGAAACGCGCTTGTGTGGATTCCAAACCGTCTGGACTGTCGGCACTTTAGAGTCGAATACGGTTCTTTCAAAAGTAAAGAATGGCCAAAATGCTATTATTCTGTGTTTTTAGATCATATTTTCACGTCTGAAATCTAAATCTCGGCTCAGTGGATTTGGCATAATAAGAAAATAAATCAAAACTGGTCAAATCCAGATGAATATTTGAACTGTTGTATGTATTTTTGTGACGATGACTTTCCGTGTTTTCCAAACGGAATCAATGAGTCCCCAAAGCTGGAGTTTTCCTGGTGGACTTTCAAAGTGTTTACTGTCATTTTACATACCCACAAATATATACATATATACACATATATATATATATATATATATATATATATATATATATATATATATATAAACCGCACAGAATTGTCCTGTATGTTTCCGTTTGATGTTTGTCGTGTTGTTGCATTTTAAGGTTGAATTCTTCTTCTTTTTGGTCACGATTTGTGTTTTCACACGTTTTTCTGGTTTTCGAGTTTGAACACAGATTTTGTGTTTTAATAATTAGCATTTACATATTTAAAATGTTTTGAGCTCGATAATGAGTTATGTTTGTGATTAGCGTGTTTTTAAATAAATGCTCTTAATCATCTTATTATTTTAGTTTATACTTTTGTGCTGAAGCCGTGTGAATTGTTGATTTATTTGTTTTTATTGAAGAATTTGATCAAATCTGGACAATATTATATAAAGGAGTTGTTTTTTTTTTTTGGTCTCGACCTTCAAAGTGACAACAATAACCATCATTTCTCCACTTTTCCTGGCGTTTGAGCGGGAAAAAGGCATTCATTTGTGCCAGTTTTTCGTTTTCGCGCGTCGTTGAACTGTTTTGGACGCGACGTGTCACTGTTGACCTTCTGCGAGTGGCATTTTTGAAACTCCGCCGTGTGTGTGTATGTGTGTGTGCGTGTGTGCGTGTGTGTGTGTGTGTGTCTGTGTGTGTGTGTGTGTGCGTGTGTGTGTGTGCGCGTGTGTGTGTGGTGTGTGTGTGCGTGTGTGTGTGTGTGTGCGTGTGTGTGTGTGTGTGTGCGTGTGTGTGCGTGTGTGTGTGTGCGTGTGTGTTGTGCGTGTGTGTGTGCGCGTGTGTGTGTGTGCGTGTGTGTTGTGTGTGCGCGTGTGTGTGTGCGTGTGTGTGTGCGTGTGTGTGTGTGTGCGTGCGTGTGTGTGTGCGTGTGTGTGTGTGCGTGTGTGGTGTGCGTGTGTGTGGCGTGTGTGTGTGTGCGTGTGTGTGTGTGGCGTTGTGTGTTTTAACTGCCCTTCAGTCGCCGGGACGTGAACGCGGCGAGCGCGGTGCATGATGGGAAAACGAGCCGTGACCCGGAGGCGACCAGCGGGACAAACACACCAGAGCAAACCAATCGATAGTTTGTTTTTATCCAAAGCGTGAGAGCGACATTGAACCGGACGGACCCCGATAACGAGAGGTGGCGAACGATGAAGACCTCGCATTTTCAGATGATCCAGAGAACAATTACCGGATCAATAACAGAAACGTGTTGGAATGAACCACAAAAAAGCAGGAACAGCACCGCAACACCTTTGTTTTGAAGGTCCAACGTCTCTTTTTATTTTTTTATTAGAAACATAGGACAACAAAAACAACAGAACAACAACAGAACAACCACAACAGGGGAAAAACACACACACACACACACACAAAATAAATAAATAAATAAAATAAAAAGAGAAAAACAAAACAAAGAAAATCACACACATAACAAACAGGTTCAAATGTCCCTCACAGCAGGAAATAACGGAGAAGCTTAAACGTGTGTGAAAAAGACAATAAAAAGAAGACATTTGATATATCTTTATTTGTATTATTGTTTATTCCAGTCCGTTGCATTCAGTGCTTTTCCGGACTCGAGTCGTGCTTCTGCCGTCCGAACTCCACGACCAGCGGTTTCCCCAGGAGACGGTAACCGTGCAGCAACCGGAGGGCGTGTTCTCCCGTCTCGACATCTGGAAAACCAAACGGCAGTTTCAAACGTTTATCCTGAAGCTTCAGTAACGAACGCGAGGACAAACGAACTCTTTTAATGACCTCACGACACTACGACTTTTATACATATTATTATTATTAGTATTATTATTATTATTATTATTATTATTATTATACGACTGATTCATTCATTACTGACGGATTTACGGCTCAAATGACTGTCGACGCACAGAATCTCCACTTTTTGGCTCAGGAACTGTACGAACCCAACAATTCTAACGTTGTTATTGTTGTTATTGTTATTTATTCACCCAAGAAAGTCACTCATGTACTTGTACTTGTACTTGTACTTGTGCTTGTGCTTGTGCTTGTACCTGTACTTGTACTTGTACTTGTGCTTGTGCTTGTACCTGTATTTGTACTTGTACTTGTGCTTGTACTTGTACTTACAGGTCAACGAGTGAAGACAGACAAACTTTTGGTCAGAAAAGAATCAACACGAAAGAAAAAGACATTGTTAATCTCAACGAGTTTTGATCCGGATTAAATAAAGGCACAAAACATTTAAATAAATGACAATAACAAAACAAGGGGCAGTAACTGTAATCTAAGTATTCTCTACATGCATCAACAGTTACTTTACTCCATTACTATAAAGCACCTGGCAGCGTGACGAAGGCCTGGCCCTTTAAACGCCCCGTCAGGAGCTTGTACGCCACGGCCGCTCCGCTCTGCTCAAACCTGGAGAACAGCGCCACCAGCTGGGCCACGGTCGCCTGTGCGGCCAAGTTCCTCACGCACAGAACCTTCGGCAGAGAAAAGGATCAAGTATTACTCAAATGCACACGCTGGTAAAGTACGTACAAAAGAGTAAATGTGTCTGATATCGACAAATATACATTTATCGATATTTTTTTAACGATTCCACTGCAATTTTCTCCTTTTAGCAGCTTTTTAACAATTTACTCA
Organism: Chaenogobius annularis; assembly: GCA_015082035.1. Classification (NCBI taxonomy): domain Eukaryota; kingdom Metazoa; phylum Chordata; class Actinopteri; order Gobiiformes; family Gobiidae; genus Chaenogobius; species Chaenogobius annularis. The sequence continues at coordinate 46,750 of BJKM01000790.1, forward strand.
ATATTCAGATTTTACAGATCAGAAAGAATTTAGACTGAAACAGCCCAGATTGTGTCTAAAAGGTCTGACTAAATAAAGCCCCGTTTCAGACTTTCCGTTCAAAAGTGCCACAAAAAGAGCTTTTGTGCCTCGTTTTGCAGACGTTGTTCTGATCATTGAACCTCCGCTAACGACACGTTTGCGTCGGACCGACGTCACATGGTCTGAATATCGGTAAATCTCGCACATTTTTCTAAATGAAAGAGGTTCAGACCCAGATTCAACCCGCTCGAAAGCGCCTCGGCCTTTACCTTGGACGGTTTTCCCGGTTGGTAATTCCTGAATCTGGGAATGCTCCGTATCACTTCGTCCGTTTCTCGATTCGATGCGATTTCCTCGTCTGACACGAGCTCGACGACTCCTCTGAGCGCCACCGCCACATGTGACGCCGCTCGGAGGCTGCTGATTGGCTGTTTCAGGTCGATCGCCGTCACCGGAGCCGATCGGAGCCGCTCCTCTCGCCCGGGCTGGTCTGATTGGCCGGTTTGTTCCTCATGTCTGCGCTCCGACTCGTCTGATTGGCCGGTTTGTTCCTGGCGTCTGCGCTCCGACTCGTCTGATTGGCCGGTTTGTTCCTGGCGTCTGCGCTCCGACTCGTCTGATTGGCCGGTTTTCTCAGTCCGAGTCTGTGATTGGTTGGTTTCAGATTGTTCCTTTCGTTTTGCTTGTTTTGTGTTTTGTTTTGAGGCTGAAAATTGTCCCTCTTCTAAAACTTCCCTGTAAACAGAGTCGATGGTTTGGCTCGATGGCGACACCTGCTGGACAGCTTCTGTAGCGTCTGAAAAAAGAAGAGAACACATTTAAATAAATCTGAATATAATGAAAATAATAATAATCCAAGGCTCTTTATCACTGCTCTGTGACTCAGAGCTTTAGAACTTTAGAGCTTTAAATCTTAGAGCTTTATGAAGACTTGGGAGTAAACTGGGAGTTGGGAATTTATGGGGACAAACAGGAAATGAAGACTTCAGTAAGAAGGAGGAGCGATGTACAGACATAAACACAATGATCCACATGTCATGACCCGACGTGACCACTAGGGCTAAAGGCTTCGCTGCGTTTAAAGAGTCAGACTTTAGTCGTCACAAGGCGTTACATTTGTGTCTCAGACACTTTTGTCTCAAACATCCTCAAACTGATGAAGAGCAGTCACATGTGAGCACAAACGACCGTCTAAAGAGGTCTAAAGAGAGGCTCTAAAGAGAGACTGAAGAGAGACTCTAAAGAGAGGCTCTAAAGAGAGGCTCTAAAGAGAGACTGAAGAGAGGCTCTAAAGAGAGGCTCTAAAGAGAGGCTCTAAAGAGAGACTGAAGAGAGACTCTAAAGAGAGGCTCTAAAGAGAGACTGAAGAGAGACTCTAAAGAGAGGCTCTAAAGAGAGGCTCTAAAGAGAGGCTCTAAAGAGAGACTAAAGAGAGGCTCTAAAGAGAGGCTCTAAAGAGAGACTAAAGAGAGAGGCTCTAAAGAGAGGCTCTAAAGAGAGACTGAAGAGAGACTCTAAAGAGAGGCTCTAAAGAGAGGCTGAAGAGAGACTCTAAAGAGAGGCTCTAAAGAGAGGCTGAAGAGAGACTCTAAAGAGCGGCTCTAAAGAGAGGCTGAAGAGAGACTCTAAAGAGAGGCTCTAAAAGAGAGGCTGAAGAGAGACTCTAAAGAGAGGCTCTAAAGAGAGGCTTTAGACCAGGGGTGGGCAAACTTTTTGATTCGTGGGCCACAATGGGTTCTAAATTTTGACAGAGGGGCCGGACCAGGAGCAGATGGATGGACTTGCTGTCTCCACCATACATTCTTTTAAAAACTGGCCTTCAGACAGAGGCTTGCTGAATGAAAGCATGAAACTGGCCTTCAGACAGAGAGCTTGCTGAATGAAAGCATGAAACTGGCCTTCAGACAGAGGCTTGCTGAATGAAAGCATGAAACTGGCCTTCAGACAGAGGCGTGCTGAATGAAAGCATGAAACTGGCCTTCAGACAGAGGCTTGCTGAATGAAAGCATGAAACTGGCCTTGGTACTTGACTCCTGAATGGCAGTTTGGCGGTGAAAAAAAGTTTTGTTGAGCCTGTAAATTAGCCGCCAACTTCTGAGCAGTAGCTTCCCGTTCTTTCGTTGATAGCTTGCTAGCATAGTTAGCATGCTTTGTAGTAAAGTGACGGCTAATATTATATTCTTTAAAAAAGCGCCACAGTTTGCTGACATATCAGGCATACAGCAGACGATCGGTGTTCAGTGAACACTCGACATTCTCTGTCCACGTTCCTTTTCTTAGGTCCGCTCATCTTTACAGAAGGACTGAGGGGTCAAAAAGCAAACGTGGAGTACCGAAATATGCGGAACCTCAACAAAGTCAATGTATCTAGAGTGCGCCATCTAGTGGGAACACATTAGAATTGCAGGGAAAATAAAACATTAACAAAGTTTATTTATTTAATTTCTTCAAGTTCGGCGGGCCGGATTAAAAAGTTTAACGGGCCGCATGTGGCCCCCGGGCCGTAGTTTGCCCATGCCTGCTTTAGACCCTCTCTTTAGTCTCTTTAGAGTCTAAAGAGAGGGTCTAAAGCCGAGCCAAAGATGCACAACATGGGTCGCATTCACACAGGTTCACGCGGGTCATGGGACGTCCCATGATTTATATAGTTTGTGTATTTGGTGTGTGTGTTTCTATCTGCAAATTGAGGCGTGTCCTCCTGTCCGTCCGAGGGAGTCGGATCTCTCCTTCACTGTGGAACTTCTCCAGGTTTCCACTTTTCCCCAAAGAGGTTTGGTAGTTTTTCCTGAGAAGGAGGGTCTAAGGACAGGGGGGCTTGGACATCTGTCTAAGGACACAGGATGTGGGACATTTCCAAGTCCCTATGAACACTGTTTATTCCGTTTGTTTTCCACTGTGGCCCCTCGAGGAAACTACTGATTTTGGGCGTAAAAAAAAAAAAAACAATTTAATTGAATTGTTTGGTGCGTATTAAGTGAGTGTCTTGTGTGTATTTTGTGCGTATTCCAAATGTATTTGGTGTATTCCGTGCGTATTCCGTGTACATTGCGTGCGTATTGCGGTGCGCATCGTTTTACCCCTGTGGTAGAGCGCGCAGAGGAAGCCCGGCCGCTCGCTGCCCTGGTACAGCGCCTGCTCGATCTCCATCTCGCGCCGCGTCAGCGCTTTGACTGCGGTTGAAGCGTTGGGGCCGCGACAGGAGCTCGGCGTGCGCCGCCATCTTGTCTCTGACCTGCTGCAGGCGCTGTTCTCTGGCGCTCGGGTCGACACACACCCCACGAGACTGAGCGAGAGGAAACACAAAGTTCAGACCCAAATCAAAACGTTAAGGCCGTTTGAACCCGCTTTACTCCCGTCTGAACCCGCTTTACTCCCGTTTGAAGCCGCTTTACTCCCGTCTGAACCCGCTTTACTCCCGTCTGAACCCGCTTTACTCCCGTCTGAACCCGCTTTAACTCCGTTTGAAGCCGTTTACTCCCGTCTGAACCCGCTTTACTCCCGTCTGAACCCGCTTTACTCCCGTCTGAACCCGCTTTACTCCCGTCTGAACCCGCTTTACTCCCGTCTGAACCCGCTTTACTCCCGTCTGAACCCGCTTTACTCCCGTCTGAAGCCGCTTTACCTCTCGTCTGTCTGAACCCGCTTTTACTCTCGTCTGAACCCCCTTTACTCCCGTTTGAACCCGCTTTACTCCCGTTTGAAGCCGCTTTTCCTCTCGTTTGAACCCGCTTTACTCTCGTCTGAACCCGCTTTACTCCCGTTTGAACCCGCTTTACTCCCTTCTGAACCCGCTTTACTCCCGTCTGAAGCCGCTTTACTCCCGTCTGAAGCCGCTTTACTCCCGTTTTGAAGCCGCTTTACTCCCGTCTGAAACCCGCTTTACTCCCGTTTGAAGCCGCTTTACTCCCGTTTGAAGCCGCTTTCCTCTCGTTTGAACCCGCTTTACTCTCGTCTGAACCCCCTTTACTCCCATTTGAACCCGCTTTACTCCCGTTTGAAGCCGCTTTCCTCTCGTTTGAACCCGCTTTACTCTCGTCTGAACCCGCTTTACTCCCGTTTGAACCCGCTTTACTCCCTTCTGAACCCGCTTTACTCCCGTCTGAAGCCGCTTTACTCCGTCTGAAAGCCGCTTTACTCCCGTTTGAAGCCGCTTTACTCCCGTCTGAACCCGCTTTACTCCCGTTTGAAGCCGCTTTACTCCCGTTTGAACCCCATTACTCCCGTCTGAACCCGCTTTACTCCCGTCTGAACCAGCTTTCGTCCCGTTTGAACCCGCCTTCGTCCCTTTTGAACCCGTTTCGTCCCGTTTGAACCCGCTTTCGTCCCGTTTGAACCCGTTTCGACCCGTTTGAACCCGCTTTCGTCCCGTTTGAACCCGCCTTCGTCCCGTTTGAACCTGTTTCGTCCCGTTTGAACCTGTTTCGTCCCGTTTGAACCCACTTTCGTCCCGTTTGAACCCGCCTTCGTCCCTTTTGAACCCGTTTCGTCCGTTTGAACCTGCTTTCGTCCCGTTTGAACCCGCCTTCGTCCCTTTTGAACCCGTTTCGTCCTGTTTGAACCCGCCTTCGTCCCTTTTGAACCCGTTTCGACCCGTTTGAACCCGCTTTCGTCCCGTTTGAACCCGCCTTCGTCCGTTCCTTTTGAACCCGTTTCGTCCCGTTTGAACCCCGTTTCGTCCGTTGAACCCGCCTTCGTCCCTTTTGAACCCGTTTCGTCTTGTTTGAACCTGCTTTCGTCCCGTTTGAACCCGCTTTCGTCCCGTTTGAACCCGTTTTGTCCCGTTTGAACCCGTTTCGTCCCGTTTGAACCCGCTTTACTCCCGTTTGAACCCGTTTTTGTCTCGTTTTAACCCGTTTCGTCCCGTTTGAACCCGCTTTCGTCCCGTTTGAACCTGCTTTCGTCCCGTTTGAACCCGCTTTCGTCCCGTTTGAACCCGCTTTTGTCCCGTTTGTGTCTCGTACTGTTTGTTGTCGGTCTCTGTTCCTCCAGAGCTGGATCTCGTCCTCGGTCAGTCCCAGGTCTCTCAGCGCGCTCAGCTCCTTCTCTCCGTCCTGAAGGGCCTGAAACTGGGACAGTGAGCGAACGCCGGCGGCCTGGTCCCCAAACGGACAGTAGAGGGCAGCGGGGGCGAAACACTGCCGCTTTGACACACATCTACCACGCAAGAACAAGAACCAGCGTCAACAAACAATGTCGGGACGATTCTCCCTCAAACGGGGACAATTAGCAGAAATATCCAATCATTTAAACTGTATTTGTGACACCGTTTTCAAGATTTACTTTCGTGGAGCCCAAAATCATCAAAATGAGGTCGCTTCAAACGGACAAAACTGTAGATTTAAAGTTAGAAAATCAAACCATGAAACTATTTTAATTTAATTTCTTAAGGAATTGTCCAGCGTGTGCTTTGCTTTTAAAGGAATGTTCTGTGGATTAGTATCTTTGGTCAAAACTATTTCCCATATTTTACGTATATTTTTGTTTGAACTCAAAACCTTAAAGTGCCCCCTACAGGTCAGATGACACATTGAACTAAAACGCAGTTAAAGATAAATATATTCATGTTTAGAGCGTCAAAAAAGTTGTTTCTTCTGTGTAAATTCTACATAAACTTTGACTTTGAATGAGAGTCGCTGGTGTGATGTCACTTCCTGTCATTTTTTACAGATATTTAAAAGTTTTCTCCACAAAATACCTGCTCGATCGGTGTAAAACTATCATTTATATGTACGACGGGTTTAAATTCACCAAATAAAGTAAAAACTAGACAATCATAAAAACCTGTCAGAGGAACTTTAACTTGCTAAAAAAGAACTCCTCAAAACCAAGTGAAAAGTATGTTCTACTTTTCTGTCCAGTTCAAAGTAGAAAGTACAGCTCCTGCCCTAAAATATACTGAAGTAAAAGTATCCACTGTAAAAATTACTGAAGTACAGTGCTTTAGGTTACTTTCGACCACTGCTGCGTCTTTAAATCCTTCCCCTAGAGACTTATGGGAACAAAAGGTGACAAAAAGGTCAGCAGGAAGTCATTTCTGGTGAGACACTGCCCCCGTGTGGTTAGAAGAGGTTGTGTAGTTCAAATGGGCAGCTGTAAAAACACTGAGGTTAAAAAAGTTGTTTAATCGAGTGCAACGTTTCAAACTTAAACTGTTAAAACGAGAACCGAGACGTTCACGGACAAATTTGAGAACGTTCTTTGTTGAAATATTGTGTGAATATTGTTATCGAGATGATGCTAAATATGTATATTCTTATTTTTATTTGTTTATTTACATAGGTCAGTTTGTTTTATGTATGTTTTATTGCTGTATGTTTTAAAAAAATAAATAGATAAAAAAGGATTTGTTGATATCTAATTCTGAGCCCGATTTATTTAAACTTTTAAAAAAATGAAGCGAAACATTTTTTTAGGCCAATTTTCAGTCCGATCTAGTTTATTCCAAAGGAACGTGAACGTGGCTCTGTCCATTTTCCAGATTCAAACGTGCCAAAGATGTGACATTTGGGCCGCTTTTTCACACATAAAACGTCTTTTTTCTACATGAAAACGTGGCCTAAACATTTCTGCGCGTGAACTCCAGCAGAACCTTCACATTTAAGAGGTTTTGCCCCAAAAATGTTTTTACCTCTGGATGTCGACGCTGGTGTGCAGCTGCCGCAGGAGGAGGCTGTGGAGCTGCCTCTGGCCCTCGCTCTCCTGCTCCTCAAACAGGGGGCCGTCCTCGCCCTCGTCGCGGCCCACTCTGAGGGCAAACGCACAACAGAAGCACCCAAACGTGAGCGCACAAACCTCCACCGCGGTGAGTCGTCAGTCAGAAGCACCCGCTCGTTCATCGCGGTGTTCAAAAAGCCTGTTCTGGTCCGAGCCTCCAGGGGGCATCATGGAGCACAACTGTAAGCACGTCAACCAACTGTGTGGTCGGGTCCAAGTCAGGTCCAGGTCCAAGTCAGGTCCTAGTCCAAGTCAGGTCCTAGTCCAAGCCAGGTCCAAGTCAGGTCTAAGTCAAGTCCAAGACAGGTCCAAGTCAAGTCCAAGTCAGGTCCAAGTTTAGTCCAAGTCAGGTCCTAGTCCAAGTCAGGTCCAGGTCCAAGTCAAGTCCAAGTCAGGTCCAATTCAAGTCCAAGTCAGGTCCAATTCAAGTCCAAGTCCAGGTCCAAATCAGGTCCTAGTCCAAGCCAGGTCCAAGTCAGGTCCAAGTCAGGTTCTAGTTAAGTCCAAGTCAGGTCCAAGTTGTCCAAGTCAGGTCCAAATCAGGTCCTAGTCCAAGTCAGGTCCAAGTCAGGTCCAAGTCAGGTCCAGGTCCAAGTCAAGTCCAAGTCAGGTCCAAGTCAAGTCCAAGTCAGGTCCAATTCAAGTCCAAGTCAGGTCCAATTCAAGTCAGGTCAATTCAAGTCCAAGTCAGGTCAAGTCAAGTCCAAGTCAGGTCCAAGTTTAGTCCAAGTCAGGTCCAAATCAGGTCCTGGTCAAGTCCAAGTCAGGTCCAGGTCCAAGTCAAGTCAGTCAGTCCAAGTCAGGTCCTAGTTAAGTCCAAGTCAGGTCCAAATCAGGTCCTAGTCCAAGTCAGGTCCAAGTCAGGTCCAGGTCCAAGTCCTCCGCTTTGAGTTTCCAGTCGTGGCTCAAATGACACAAACACGGCTCATATTTTTCCCTCATAAATAAGGAAGTGGAAAGTCCAAGTTCCACTTTTATTTGCACAAAGTCGTCTCGAGTTCATTCTACAAATGTGTGTGTAAATACTGTAAATATACTGTGTAAATACTAAATACTGTGTGTAAATACTGTAAATACTGTGTAAATACTGTAAATACTGTAAATACTGTGTGTAAATATAACTGTGTGTGTAAATACTGTAAATACTGTGTGTAAAGGTGTGTGAAATACTGTGTGTAAATACTGTGTGAAATACTGTAAATACTGTGTGTAAATACTGTGTGTAAATACTGTAATACTGTGTTAAATACTGTGTGTAATACTGTGTGTAATACTGTGTAAATACTGTGTAAATACTGTGTGTAAATACGAGTGTGTAAATACTGTTGTGTAAATACTGTGTGTAAATTGTTACTGTAAATACTGTGTGTAAATACTGTGTAAAATACTGTGTGTAAATGTAAATACTGTGGTGTAAATACTGTGTGTAAATACTGTGTGAAATACTGTGTAAATACTGTGTGTGGTAAATACTGTGTTAAATACTGTAAATACTGTGTGGTGTAAATACTGTGTACTGTAAATACTGTAAATACTGTGTGTAAATACTGTAAATAACTGTGTGTAAATACTGTGTGTAAATACTGTGTAGTGTGTAAATTAATACTGTAAATACTGTGTGTAAATACTGTAAATACTGTGTGTAAATACTGTGTGTAAATACTGTGTGTAAATACTGTAAATACTGTGTGTAAATACTGTGTGTAAATACTGTGTGTAAATACTGTGTGTAAATACTGTGTGTGTAAATAATGTGTGTAAAATACTGTAAATACTGTGTGTAAATACTGTAAATACTGTGTGTAAATACTGTGTAAATACTGTGTGAAAATACTGTAAATACTGTGTGTAAATACTGTGTGTAAATACTGTGTGTAAATACTGTGTGTAAATACTGTGTGAAAATACTGTGTGTAAATACTGTAAATACTGTGTGTAAATACTGTAAATACTGCGTGTGTAAATACTGTGTGTAAATACTGTAAATACTACTGTAAATACTGTGTGTAAATACTGTGTGTAAATACTGTGTAAATAATGTGTGTAAATACTGTGTGTAAATACTGTAAATACTGTGTGTAAATACTGTAAATACTGCGTGTGTAAATACTGTGTGTAAATACTGTAAATACTACTGTAAATACTGTGTGTAAATACTGTGTAAATAATGTGTGTAAATACTGTAAATGCTGCGTGTGTAAATGCTGCGTGTGTAAATACTGTAAATACTGTAAATACTGCGTGTGTAAATGCTGCGTGTGTAAATACTGTGTAAATACTGTGTGTAAATACTGTGTAAATACTGTGTAAATACTGCGTGTGTAAATACTGTAAATACTGTGTGTGTAAATACTGTGTGTGTAAATACTGCGTGTGTAAATACTGCATGTGTAAATACTGTGTAAATACTGCGTGTGTAAATACTGTGTAAATACTGTGTGTGTAAATACTGCGTGTGTAAATACTGTGTGTATAAATACTGTGTGTATAAATACTGCGTGTATAAATACTCGCTGACTGACGAGTGTGTGTTTGGAGTGTGAGAGGTTCTTGTTGTTGTCTAATTGTGTCGTGTCATTTCTTCCTGTAAATCGGGCAGAACTAACTTTAGCTCTAAACTCTGTTGACAGCGTCCAGAGTCACAAACATGTCCTTCAGGTCAGCGCTGTTTCGCTCGGACCCTCGGCATCTTAGACTCTGAGAATGAGCTCTAAAAAAGACTCTAAAGCGTAAACGCGTGAACGAACCGTTTGGAATATTAAGTTGTATTGAGATATTTTCTTACATGTTGTAAAAAAGTCGTTTTGTGCCGAGCGGACCCCAGGAAGACGAGTGACCACTTGAGGAAGCGAGTGGGGCTCTGAATAAATGAAATAAAAACATTAAATATTCAAATAAAAAGACTCAACGAGACCCCCGGGGCTCGTTTGAATCAAAGTGTTCCTTGACGTCGCTTTATTAATGTTAAAGAATGTTTTGGAGGATTGTAGACATTAAAATAAGACAATATATGTGATAATTAATCATATATTACAACAATAAAAGCACATTTATTCGCGTAAAACCGAGACAAAGCTTCAGAACGATTTACATTAGTGCGGAATTAGTCATAAAACAGTTTAAGGACATATTTTACTGCCGCTTATTTAAATAAACCTTACATTTCTCTACACCACAGGCCTGTTTTAGATTATATACATATATATTTGAGAAAAGATGAAGGGAAATCGTTTGTTCGGGATTCTGACGCGTTACGTTCAGATATCCCCATGGCAACGACGCTCACGTTCAGCTCGCACGTCAGACGAACGACGTGCGTCCGCGTTTTTCCGCCGCTGATAATCGACAAAACGGCTTCATTTCATGCGCTTTTTAATGCGAAAACGCGAAAGTCTCCGGCCGAGCGCGGCGGGAAGTGTTGTTTACCTTTTCATCTTCCGGATCCGCGCGTTTACTTCCGGTGTCGCGCATTGGCTCATGGGAAATGTAGTTTTTTTTTTTTTTTTTTTAACTTTGCACGAAAATGGTCTTCACCAGCGGGAATCTGAGCACAAAGAGACGCGTTTACAGTGGTTTGTCGCGTCATGTATTTACAGGAAAACAACACGCATTAAAAAGCTTTCGCAGCAGCAACAATTACAAACAGGAACGAAAAGAAGAGAGCACGTCACGCCGGCGCTCGAGTCTCTTCACTGGCTCCTGCTCAGTTTGGAATCACGTTTCAAATGCTCCTCCTGATGTACAAAGCCATAGATGACACTCCTGGTCCTATCAACAGTATTTCATATTTAATTTCACTTGTTCATTCCTGTTCACATGTTTTTCCTTCTTCTTCTCCCACTTCCCCGGCGGGAGTGGAGCAGGCACGTCGATGACCTGTGGATCCAGATGCTCCTCAACTGCATCTACTCCAGATGAACGGTTCTTCATCCTGAGTGGGTCCAGCTCCACCGTCTCCCTCACGTCCTCCTGTCCGTCTGAGGGTGTAGGATCTCTCCTTCACTCTGGAACTTCTCCAGGTTTCTACATTTTCCAAAAGAGGTGTGGTAGTTTTTCCTGAGAGGGAGGGTCTCAGGACAGGGGGGCTTGGGACATCTGTCTAAGGACACAGGACGCTGGGACATTTCCAAGTCCCTATGAACACTGTTTATTCTGTTTTTATCCTGATTTGCACTGTCGCCCCTCGAGGAAACCGCTGTTGTGATTCCAGAAACAGATTGAATGGAAATTGATTTGAAGCCTACTTTGGATGAATGAATAACGTCGATTCCGAGCGGTTTATTTTGGCCTGGTGCAAACACAGCCTCGGCCCAAACTTGCCGCGTGCTTCAGTCTTGTGAAATCCACCTGGACACGCCCGTGTTTATTGGACGAGGCGCGGCGGCGAAGTCTTTCTAAAGAAATCTGCACGCTCACGCTGCGACCACGCCCTTTTTCTGAGCTGTGCACTGGCTTCTTGTCGGGGCCAGTTATAAAAGGAAGAGCGCGACTTCCTGACATATCTCATCGAATCATTCAGTCAGTGGTCCAAGAAATGACTCGTCAGAGAGTAAAGTATTTGGGGAAAACTGCTGTGACTTTCTGGACGTAACATTTGATTTACAATTGAATATGATTGGAATCCGTAATGTTTTAACTTTTTAAAAAAAGTGTGGAAACGATGCATCAAATCTGGTATTTTCAAAAAGACAGACACAAACAAAATGGAACCTTATCATAATCATAATACTGTTCAAATGATTTAATACATAAAGCTTCTGTCTCACCTGTGAAGAAGAAGGAGAAGAAGAAGAAGCAGAAGAAGCAGAAGAAGAAGCAGAAGAAGAAGAAGAAGAAGAAGAAGCAGAAGGAGAAGAAGAAGAAGAAGAAGCAGAAGAAGAAGAAGAAGAAGAAGAAGCAGAAGAAGAAGGAGAAGAAGAAGGAGAAGAAGAAGAAGCAGAAGAAGAAGAAGCAAAAGAAGGAGAAGAAGAAGAAGAAGAAGAAGAAGAAGCAGAAGGAGAAGAAGAAGAAGAAGGAGAAGGAGAAGAAGAAGAAGGAGAAGAAGAAGAAGAAGAAGAAGAAGAAGAAGAAGAAGAAGAAGAAGAAGAAGAAGAAGGAAAGGAGAAGAGGGAGAGAAGAAGAAGAAGAAGAAGAAGAAGAAGAAGAAGAAGAAGAAGAAGAAGAAGAAGGAGAGAAGAGAAGAGGAGAGAGAAGAAGGAGAAGAAAGAAGAGAAGAAGAAGAAGAAGAAGAAGAGAAGAAGAAGAAGAAGAAGGAGAAGAAGGAGAAGACTTATGGGCTCCGGAAACTACTCAGAAAAGTACAATTTCTTCCAAAAGTACCGCAGTAGTGCATGAAATGAAATATAAATAACACTAAACAGACTCTATCAGCATTAGCTGGATTATGCCATTGTACAAAACCGTTACATTTGGAACTGTATCGCCGCAAAGAGAAGATCGTTAAAATGCGGTGAATTTATCCCAAAGACCCCGTTTGTCCAGAGCAGTGCGACTGTGGTCAGGAGGGACCAGTGGACTTACAGAGACCACCAGACTGAGGCGGAGCTGTTTGTTTCAGGGCGTTAGCAGCTGGCTAATGCTAGTGACTATGCTAATAAACGTTAGCCTACTCGCAGACAGTTTTAAGGAGCCTCATTTCCAGTTGTCCGGGTTTTATATTTTAGGATCAGACTCGAGAGAAGGATCAAAGCCCAGAACTTCTGTCTTCTTCGACTATCAACCCTTTTACGTTTCACTTTTACGCTCTGTTTTCGTGACTCTCGAACAGCGAGAGGCGACAGCATGTGACGTCCGCATCATGTGACCGCAGAGAAGTCACGTGACTCAAACACATCGACTCGTTCAGCGTAAAGAAAACACCATGTTCCACGCCTGGCACCATTCCATGCATTAGCTCTGATGCATTAAGAATGAATGGGCAGCTCTCTGGAACAGGCGAAAGAATAAAGTCTGAAGAATAAAGTCGAAAGAATAAAGTCTGAAGAATAAAGTCTGAAGAATAAAGTCTAAAGTCTAAAGAATAAAGTCTAAAGAATGGCAGTAATGCAACACTATGGGTACCAACCGTCATAAAACACCACCGAAGAAGAAGAGAGTTAGCGTTAGCCTCAGAGTTAGCATTAGCCTCCAAACATCACAAACTATGAAAAACCAGAGCGACCACACGTGAGTAACGCCAGAGCCTTGTTAAAAATATCACCACATGTAAAATTGTTTTGTGTAGATCGTTAGCGTTAGCGGTGAGCGTACATGCTAACAACATTGTGAAAAACATGCCTTTAATCTGCCGTTATTTTGGACAATTATGCACCCAAAGACAGCGGCCACAACAGTTTAACAGGAAAATGAATGTTTTCTTTGACAAAGCGCCACAAATCCTAGCAACAAGTGAACTTTAGAAACTAGAGGTTGGATTTAGTTATTGACAGTTATAACTGTCGTCTGCAAAAGACAAAATGACTTTTTCCCCCTGCTCCATTTTAATGAATTAATAGAATGGAAACACAAGAACCAAGTGCACGCGTCACTCCCGGAAGGGTCTATACAAAATCCTATTCAAATGTGAAGACCTAACGAAGCTAATCGAACACTTAACGACAAATGATACTTTTTGTGAAGCTCAAACATACATTTAAGACGATAGATAGTAGGTCTGAGATTCACAAGACGCCGCAAACTATTTTACACTCTAGCCAAAACTAAGTACGTGGGCCTCAAAACTCCTGCCATCGACACAAGAAATGGATACCTTTGGGTTCTATGTTCTGTTTATATACCTATTCGTTTTCTGCCGTGAAAATGCAATAATTTGTCCGGACGACCCCAGAATGATGTCAAACGTTTGTGCATCGTGCGTGTGGGATGTTCGAGACGCTGAGAATGGATTGGTGATGGTCCGGCAGAAAAAGTGAAGTTGGCCCCCCCCCAAAATAGTGTATCCTGTGTGTCAATAAACCAATAACGAATCAATGATCCACTCAATCGGGCCAATCGAGGGACCAACGTCGCGCAGGTCAGTAAATCCGCGAGCGTGTTTACATGTGCTCAAATATCCAATAACATGTATTCTGGATATTCAGAGCGGCAAATACGGCACAGACGGTGAGGAAGTACGTCACACAAACTTCGCTCTCTTCATGCTTGGCGCGTGAAATTTCGCCATTTTTGCCGACACGCCCCCTCGCGCGCCGGTTCGGACGGTTCAGCGCGGAAATGAACAAGGATTTCAAAGCCGCTATCTCGACTTTCTACCGTAGACACCGCCTGGAAAGTATAATCCAGGCTTTATGGCTTTTTAAAACGTGTCAACAAAGAGACAATCAAATGAGAGGATGAGACTTCAGGAAACGGCCCTTTTAATGGTTTAAAGTGCCACAGTTTTCTCGTTTGCTATTAAAATAACATAAAGTGATTTTGGTAAATTAGACTCGTCCTGTCAAATGTGTTTCTTTAGTTTGCACATGCTCAGTACAGCAGCCATTTTGAGAAACCAGGGCACTGTGGGCGTGTCCCTAAAGCCCAGGTTCCTCTGAAGTCGGTTCCTCCAAAGTCGGTTCCTTCCAAGGCAAGTGTCCTGCCTATTTAAAAAAAAAAAAATACACATACTTTGAAGATACTCCAGACTTTGAGAACTTCCAGTAGGTGGCGATGAATGGACCTTTTCAGTTGGCTGCCCAAACGCCATTACATGTAGCACAACAACAACAACACAACAACAACAACACACAACAACATTTTGAGGGGGGTCAACATATATTCTGGGGAGTGCAACATATTCTGGGGAGGTGCACTATATTCTGGGAGGTCACATATATTCTGGGGGGTCAACATATATTCTGGGGGGTCACATATATTCTGGGGAGGTGCACATATATTCTGGGGAGGTGCACATATATTCTGGGGAGGTGCACATATATTCTGGGGGTGCGCATAATTTTCTGGGGGGTCACATATATTCTGGGGGGGTCACATATATTCTGGGGGGCACATATATTCTGGGGAGGTGCACATATATTCTGGGAGGTGCAGTATATTCTGGGGGGTGCACATACATTCTGGGGTCACATATATTCTGGGGGGTCACATATTCTGGGGTGCACATATATTCTGGGGGGTCACATATTTCTTGGGGTCAACAATATTCTGGGGGTGCACATATATTCTGGGGAGGTGCACATATATTCTGGGGGCACATATATTCTTGGGGTGCACATATATTCTGGGGGTCACATATATTCTGGGGGGTCACATATATTCTGGGGAGGTGCACATATATTCTGGGGGGTCACATATATTCTGAGGGGGGGCACATATATTCTGGGGGGTCACATGCCTCTGGAGGACATGAACATTGGCACATGACTTGGATGACCTGATGCCCTGCCACGCCCAGATCAGGCCAAGGCCAGGCCAGGCGCCAAGGCTTTGGCAAACAGCCTGTATTTACATGCCACAATATCCTGGAGACTCAGGCTTTCCCAGTGAGTTTCATCATAACAAGGATGAAGACAGAACCAGCATCGTCAAACACATGAATTGAAACACATGAACACATGATTTATCCTCTCGTCGACTAAAACGTACTAAACACAATTATATTTCAGATCTGACTCAACATTTTGTCCGTTTGTCCACAGTAAAGTTTATAATCGTACTTCCTGGTTGGACACGAGCACAAATATGACACAGGTAGAGGTCATTCCACAGCTGTTACCTAGCAACCAGACTGTAAACAAGAGCCCGAATCCACAGTTCTGACCTGACACACAATAACACCATAGAACACCTTTATTTAGTCCAACGACGGTTTAAACTGTCAGTTAGTGTGTCAGTTAAGCGTCAACTGTCTCTGTGTCGCACACTGATGACATCACAGAGGGAGTCAGCTCCACTTCCTGTCATTTTAAACTCTTATGTTTCCCAATTTCTTCACAAACTGCGACTTAACGGAAGTCAAACTGTGATGTACATTTACACGACGGCACATTATTTTTCCAAGAACATAAAGGTGAAAAGTCGCGTGTTTTTAGGCTTTTGTTTGCGCGAGAAATCTCCAGAAAAGCATTTTTCAAAGTCGCACGTTACAGAAATAAATAACAATAACGTGCAACTTTTTGTTATGACTTTTACATGAAATTTAAGTGACGTGGTGATAATATTTGAACATTTCATAACGAGTTTAAGTGATCAGAAGTGCAGCGGGAGGAAAGGGCGTCGTCCAAGTGAAAACAAAACCTCGCCCAGTTCATTTAGAAATTCATTTAATCTCATATTAATAAGAAGGTGAAATGTACGTAACTGTGTGTGACTAAACGTGTTTCCTGAAACTACAAAACACTTCCTTTGATAAATAATCACATTTAATATTTAAGTATTTATTAAAAACGCTTTCCTCGCCGTTTGTCACGACCTCCGACCCTGAGACTGAACCCCCCCCGTGACCCCCGAGCGAACGAGAGAGAAAACGGCTGAGATGTTTCTCTTTCGTTTGATGAACATTTTTTACATTTCTGTTTTTTTTGTCGTTGCAGAGACAGAAATGCAAAAGCGTGACAACGTGCCCCGGTCTCCTCGCACACTTTTGAGGTATTTATCTGGATTTTGGTTTTGGTCGTTCTCCTGCTGTTCTTGAAATGCAGTTTGTAGATTTATGAAGCGCTTTGAGGACCCACAGAATAACCTCTGGAGAAAGTGCTTCTATCGACCCTAAATTATAATGATATTGTTTAATGGTTTTTAGCGTTCCATGGGGCCCCTCCTCTTGATTTATCGCGCGCACGTGCTACACTAGACTTCCCCCGTCGTGGTACAAATACACGGTTCTCTATGATCGGATGTGATGAAAACGTGACGGCGAGTTTGTCGTGTTGGGGCTCGTCTCGGCCGCGCCAAACCCCGAACTGCAGTGGACGTCCCTGCGCCTCCCCTAATCCCCCTCGCTCCCCCTCGCTCCCCCTCGCTCCCTCTCACACCCTCCTCTCTCCTCCAGTGTCCTCAATTAGCCCGAGTCTGACGTCAGGAAGGTGACATGGGCGCCGCTTTCTCCCCCGGCACGTAAAGGCAACACGGCCGCGGTACGCAAAAAAAAAAAGTCAAATAAATAAATAAAATGCACGGCCCAAACGTGCCAAACTGACCATCCATTTAAAAAAATAAAAAAAAGGTGTCAAAACGTGCCAAAAAACACACAAAATGTTTTAAAAATAATAATAAAAAAAAACAACAAAAAAATTACAACAAAAAAATACATTAAAACTTCCAAAAATTACACTTGACTCTACCGTGTATTTTTTTTTTTTTTTTTTTTGCGGCTGTTCTTTGGCCGGCACTCCCTTCCGCTCCCGCCGCGCCGCCGTTCACACGCACTCCGCACACGCACACAGACTGCGGAGCGCCGATGGGTGGAGACACAGGGTGGGTCAGCAGCAGCGCGGGGAGAGGCGGAGGAGGAAAAGGCAGCGAGAGCCGCCCCAGCCCAGCCCTTCCAATTCACGGCAGCAGCGGCAGCAGCAACAACACGCACACGGGGAAAGCGAGAAGAAGCGAGGGCTCGGGCAGCGACGCCACGATCCGCCGCGGAAAAATTAAAAAAAAAAAAAAGCACAAAACCCCCCCCCCTCCGGCGTGCTGCGTTTTGACCCCCGCGATTTAACGGAACCACGCGCGTCCCCCTCGACGGTATGAATTGATCACGGCGGATTTTGGGGGGGTTGGAGCTCATCCGCGGAACGCAAAGGTGGGAAAACTAGCCCCGGTGTTCGAAAAAGGCTACACGCCGCACCGACAACGACGACCCCCGCCCCGCCGCCGCTCCACCCACAAGGAAGATGCACCCCGAAACGCGAGGCAAGAAAGTAAGTGGCAGTTGTTGGTTATTTTTTTGTATTTATTTACGCATTTGTGTGACACGCCATTCATAAAAACAAGAAAGAGGAGAAAAAAAAACAAAAAAAACAAGCGTAGCGTCGCCTTCTTTTACGCAACGACTTTGAGAGCGTGCGTAACCAAAAAAAATAAAAAATAAAGGAAGAAGAAGCTCGAGCGAACGGTGACCTCATTGCGCAGCGCACGCGTCGCTCCGTTTCACCGGGAGCGCGTCGGTTTGCCGCGGGGGAGACGGCAGAAACGGAGGCATAAACTGCAGCGCGGAGGGCACCATCTTGGCTCCTCTTAAAGGGACAGTAGCAGCGCGGTCAGAGGAGGAAGAAGAGGAGGAGGAGGAGGAGAAGCGGGGAAGGAAAGGGTTAAACGGAGTGAACTTTAACGCAGCGGGGGGCTTCTGTTTACAATGGGCCAGCGGGGTCGCTCTGGACATGTTGCTTAATCCAGGGAAAGACTGGGGGCTTTTAAAGAGCTGACCAGTTCATAGTTTGTAGACAAAAACGAAATTAAATTATGGCGAGGCGAAAGTCAAGCGGAACGAGATGTGATTTCACTGAGAGAAACTGGGATTAACCTCCGAAACACGACCAATCTCCATGTTTTATTTTTTTATTTTTTTAAAGCTATAGCGCTCGTAAACTCTGAGTGACACCGTGAGCCCGGTTCAAACACGTTTGCTTTTGGCATCGTACGTTATTCGTTGCCGTAAAATTGTGAGATCGTGATGTTTCGATTTTTGCTGGTGAAAAACAGTTTGCGTAAATGTCAAACGCCACCATTTTTTATTTTTTTGTGACGCTACAATACGATTTTAGTTTTTGACCCATTTTCTACGCTGGGAATTCCAAATCGCAGCTTATTTATGTGTTATACAGCCTTAAGACCATTAACATTTACATCTGATGTCTTTAGAGCTGAAATCTTGAATGGTTCTAACCGGTCTTGAGTCATTTATAGTTTATCACCAGTTCATTTCTGTGATTCGGATCGTTTTGTTTTTATTTACGTTCTCGTGTCACTGGTTTAATCGTGGATCAATTACTGAAAATATTACTAAAATATCTGGGTATTTGAGCACGCGATTCTCCATTTTGCACTAAAGGAACTAATGATCGTTTTGATGATCGATTTTAGTCTTTCATTGATTAGTTACGATTACAAATGGCCTGTCGATTATAACATTTTTAAAAAACATTATATTTACTGATTAAAGTCTAACTGTTTTTCTAACTCTGACTTAGCTCGTCGGTGTAGAACCTGTGGTAAACGTTTATCACAGTTTTACTTCTGTTAAGTTGCAGTTCGTGAAGAAAGTTTGACAAATCAGAGTTTAAAATAGACAGGAAGTGGAGCGGACTCCCTCTGTGATGTCATCAGCGTGCGACACAGACAGTTGACACTTAACTGACGCACTAACTGACAGTTTGAACCGTCGTTGGACTAAATAAAGGTGTTCTATGGTGTTATTGTGTCGGGTCAGAACTGTGGATTTGGGCTCTTGTTTACAGTCTGGTTGCTAGGTAACAGCTGTGGAATGACCTGCCTGTGTCATATTTGTGCTCGTGTCCAACCAGGAAGTACGATTATAAAACTAAATTACACAAACGGGCAAAACGTTGAGTCAAATCTGAAATATAATTGTGTTTTATAATTACAAAAGCTCAAAACTCAACGAAAACGCCAAAGAGCTGCGACAGTTCAATAAGATGTAAACGTCTAACAACTGCCGAGTATTTAGATTGTACCTGGAGCAGAAAACCAGCTGAACGACAGGATTATTCGCTCACGTTTCTCACTGACGCAGACTTGAACTCATTAACCGTTCGAACGCAAAGTGAATTTGAGCCAAACAAAAGCTCCGCGGACAAAAACGAGGCCTAAAAAAACCCCAAAACAAAGCAGAGGAACGCATTTTATCCGTTGCTTTTCGCTGCTCTTAAACTCGGTACAAACTCGATATTATACAAACAAAAATGGACAAATGTGGTGTTCATTTTGGGCTTTCTTTGGATGTCATATCTCTTTCTTTCTTTTTAAAATGTATTTATTTTTGCTCTCTCTGGGGGTCTTTTTTGTTGTTCTAGGTTTTGAATACAAAAAAATGAAGAAGGAAAAAAATCCCGTTACATAATATATTGTAAAAACGCTGCAATTTTAAGTTTTTTCCCGCATTTGTTTGGCATTTATTTTTCACGGATTTTTTTTCAATTTTTTTCCTCACCGATGCAGCGCCGTTTGAACCCGGAGTAACTCGTTAATCCGACGTCACAGCGGTGTCAGAGAAAAGAGAAAAGGCGTAAACGAGTACTGTAATTTGTAGCGCCACAATTTTTGTCTTTAGACACCAAAGTTACTCGCATAATACACACATTAGCTTTAAATACGTATTGTTTTTTGTGATTTTTATTTTATTGTTTGAAGCTAATGTAATGTGCCTTTTTAAAATTTTGGCTGTTTATGTCACAAATGATCGATTTGGAAGAGAATTCATTTTGCCTGTCGTACACATAAATGAGAGTTTTGCACCAATCGAGTGTGTGTGTGTGTGTGTGTGGAGGAAACGTTGAACAATCTGTAGAAAATGACAGGAAGTGACATCACACCAGGGACACGCCCGTTCCATCCGAAGTTCATGCAGAATTTACACAAAACAAAGTACTTTTAAAAAAACAACAACTTTCTAAACAGTAACTCGACAAAATAAAATGATTGTGACAATTGACGAGTGCTGGCCCAGTGGTTGCTGGGTAATCTGCTGTGATGTCATCAGTTACAACCAGGAAGTAAAATTATAACCCTGAAAAATAAGATATTCTGGGATAAAATGTGTATATTTTTTAGCGATGTTTTAAAACATATTTATCTTAACTGCGTTTTAGTTCAATGAGTCGTCCAGCCTGTAGGGGGCACTTTTAATGTCATTGGACCAATCGCAACAGCGCAGCAACCGAACAGCCTCCACGGCGCCGGACGGTCAGACCAATCGCAGCAGTGTGGGTTTTTGCTAGCTGGTTCTGGCTCCACGTTTGCTCATTTCCCGTGAACGCCGTCTCATCTGTTTTTCCGCCGTCGTGGAAACGGCTGCTGTGATTCTGGGCGTGACGAAAATGAATTGAATTCGAAGAGAACGACGGGCCATAGAACGTTCCAAGATCGTCCACGTTATCCATTGTTTTTTGTTCTGTCTTTGGGTAATGTTTGTGTATTGTGAAAATGCCTGTAAATATCAGGTTTTTACCCAATTTCCCGGCGTTGTACGAGTCACAAAACGTCTTCCGTCGCGCGCGGCATGTTTTTGGCGTTTAAAGTCCAGAAAACGATTGTTCCACGACTAAATTAGTTAATGGATACGCTGCTCCCGGTCGGGTTCGTTTGTCATTTTGATTTCATTATTTGTCCAGTTGGCCATAAACGAACGACCAATGACAACGGCCCTTTGCCCGTCGTTTCCCCGACGTTTCGCTGGTCATTTCTCTGTTGTTTCGCTTGTTGTTTCGCCAGTCGTTTTCCTCGTCGTTCATCGCTTCCTCGTCGTTTTGCCCAGTGTGTTTTGCCCGTTGTTTCGCCCGTCGTGTCGCCCGTCGTTTCCCGACGTTTCGCTGGTCATTTCTCTGTTTGTTTCGCCGTCGTTTCCCCGTCATTTATGTCGTTTCTCTTGTCGTTTCTCCGTCTTTCCGTCTTTTACAAACCGGCTCCTGCGTCCGTCCGTCCACGTGTCGTGACCAAACCGTGTCCACCGAGTTAATCATCGCACTTGAGGAACAGTCCCACTTGTGTCCCGGAGGAATGCGCACGGTTGTCCTCGCCTCGCACGGCGCTCGAGCGACGCGCAGCGTGGCCGGCACAACGTGTCCAGGTTGAGAAACGGCATGCGCTTTCGGTCACGAGACGGTCTTTTTCCCTCTTTTTGGACCTTGCAAAGTCACAGGGATTAACTGTGTCGAGAGTGAAAGTTGGAGGAAAGAGCGTGGAGGATTTAAAGGAGCAGTGGGTCTGACTCGTTTTTAAACACTCATTTAGACCTGTTTTCACAGCACAAGCTTTTTTGATTTAAAAGATTCAGAGGCATATTATCTTTATTTATGATATATTGTTATTTTTTTAAATTTATTTTTTACGGGTGTCCAAATGACTACAACTGAATATTTTAATTAATTTAATTAATTAATTAAATTTAATTTATTTAATAATTTTAATGCTCAAATTTAATTAATTTAATTAATTTAATCAAAACACAAATCAAAATAAAAGTCCTATTTTTAGTCCAAATGAAGTCTGAATGTCAATTTTTCCATTTGCCTGATGTCTGTCCAGGCCTTGATCGTTGGTGATGTTTGTGTCATCCATTCCTTTTGTGACAGCCTTTTTTCCCGCCGCCAAAAGTAAGTTCCAAAGGTATCCATCTGTTATGTCCATGGCAGAGCTCTGAGGCCCGAGGCGCATTATCAACCAAAATATTACCACGTCACAACTTTTAGGGCAGAAAGCGGTTTATAATGTAACAAATAATGTAAACGACTAAGTTAAATCCATGTTTGAATCGGTCAATTTATATGAGCATTTTCTTCAAGGCCCTCTAGTGGTCACACTGGTACAGAACGTCCAAATGTTCTGAAATGGTTCATCAGCTCGCGCTCTTATTAAACGGTTATTTTTCGCAGTACGTTGAGACTTTTTGAATGCATACTGAACTATCGTGGCCAAAATAATTGCGATCAACCATAATATGTAACTTATAAAGACATTATGGATTTTTATATTTGGGAGGTTGTTTAGGATCGTGTTTTCTTTTTTTGTTGTTGACATTTTATAGTCAACAATTGGCTAGTTACGTGTTTAAATGTGTCTTCTTTTCTTGAGTCGAAAGGCACAGATTAAAAGCTTGTGATCTTTATGTCATGAAAAGAAAATCAAAAATCAGCTTCGGTCATTACAAGGAAAACGATCGTGAGTCTATATTATTCTTTTGCCGTCACGCTCAAGTCGCAGACGCGTTTTGAACAAACCATTATTTATTTTCTTTTAAAAACATTATTGGTCAAACAAACCGTGTAGTATGACCATTGAACACTTGTAGATTGATAATATTTAGGAATAAAATGGTGTTATTGGCGAAAATGGTGTATTCTTTTTACCATTTTGATTGGACGCCTCCGTCCTTGTTTTAAAAGGTCTTTTCGTTCGTGTTTTTGGACTCCAGACGTCACATTAATGGCTGAAGCCCTACAGTTTTTACCGCTGCGTTTGCAAAAAAAAAAAAGCCTACGCGCCGTGCTAAAAACGGGCGTGTCCGGTTCAGCGCTGGGTCACACGAAAAAACAACACAAGAAACAGAACGTGACCAGAGCGAGCATGAAAAAGAAGATTTAAAAAAGACAAAAGTATGGACCAAATGGGACTTTGAATGCTCTCAAAGTCTTTCAAAATTGTAAATGTTTGAATTGAGGCCTGTTTGCATTTAAAACCACTTTATCTGCCATAGAAAGGAAAGAGCATTAATTACACTGATGCTCGTTAAAGCACAAATAATATGCATTTATCTGACGGCTTCGGCACCACACCTTCATTTAAATTAAAGTGTGACCAAAGGCTTAATCCATCTTCTAGTATCTAAAGTGCTTTTCATGCGGTTTGTGGTGTCATTTTTGCACGTTCATGGTGACATCCTGCGTAACGGAAACAAACAAACAAACAAACATCAAGTCTCCACGTTCCAAGCGCTTGAACAATTCTCAAAGACTTGAAGAGCCTGTACCTGATGTGTTTGCATGTACTAAAGTCAAATCAGTTTTCCCCCAGTACAGATGTATTGTAATTTATTCTCCGAGAAGCAGGAAGTGCGCCGTTAGCATGCTAACGTTTCTTAGCATGCTAACGTTTGTTAGCTTTACCAGGGACGACTTGACTCGCTCTGGGCTCAGCATTGTGCAGATTTTAAATGAACTAATTCTGTTTTTCATGGTTTACATGTAAAAACCTTGCCTTTTTAAGTAGATTTTAATGTGCTTATTTTACGTTTTTGTATGTTTTTATTTCTTTTTATGTTTATTTTATTTAATTAACAAAATGGAGCACTTCTTCCACCACCGGTTTATGGTGCCAAAAACTGTGAGGATAATAATAATCGTCGCACTAGAATATGCCGTGTCCAGTGCCAAGGCGTGATGGTTTTGCTTTCGTCTCGGTTTGTCCCCCCCCCCGCTGCCGTTAGCGTTAGCGGTTAGCATTTAGCTGCGCAGTCGTTGTCGGGGAGCGTTTGCCTTGGTCCGATGCTCTGCCCCCGGGCTTCAGCTATTTTTAGAGAACCGTCTTTACCCAGAGAAACGGGAAAAGCGCGCCACAATTCTGGTGTAATTATAGTATCGCAATAGTGAAAAGTCTCATAATATTCAGGAGAAACAAATCGAGTTTTGTTGCAGTAAATTGAGAAAAGTATTAAAATTGGAACTGAACCATGGCTTAACTAAACACACAGCATTTTTTTATAATAACAATAATAATAACAACAATAATAATAATAATAATAATAATAATAATAATAATAATAATAATAATAATAATAATAATAATAATAATAATAAACTTAATAATATTATTATTATTAAGTAAAAATAAAAAAAGCATTAGGAGAAATGACTACTTGAATTAACAGTAGCAGTTTGGACATGCAGTATTTTTTTAATCTGATTTCATCTCTGGCCGACTGATCTGTTCTTTTGTTCTTATATTTAAGGTTTTAAGGTTCGACGCATTCAACATAAATAACTGCAGAAGGATGACGAACTCATGTATTTTCTAACTATATTAAGAAACGCACAACAGCACGTTGGCTAGCTCATGTGTCTCAAAGCTAATGCTAACTTTTATTTAAAAGTTAAATACTAAATAAACAACCAATTTAAAGTTAAGACTACCCACTTGTTTTTATGTGTAGATTGATTCAGTTTGTTATTTAAATGTTTTATTTTTAATGTGTCATCCCCAAAATTAGCATTAGCGTAGCATTAATCGACAACGTTTTCGCCTCATTTGTAAAGTCTTTAACACGTTGTCTGTGACCGCCGCCTGCAGCTCACTGTCCACTCTGATATTTTAAGTGTTTATTGAATTTTAGAGCAACTCGGCAAAAACCTAGCGGAGATGAGAATGGGACAGGAAGTGGAGACGCTAACACTGAGCTAGCACAGAGCCACATTAGCATTAAACATTCAATTGTGCACCCAATTTCCAAGCCACAGGAATGAGGAAAAACTAAATCATATCTGAAGAAACGCAGATGTTCAAATCATTTAATGTCAACATAAAGTGTTACTCAAGTACGGGTAAAAGTATGGCGTTTGAAAGGTACAATTGCTCCTTACAACTTCTGACCTTGAATTTATGAGTAGAAATACTATGTGTACAAATGTTGTCTGTTTTATAATTGGTGTGAATTCTCAAGGCCGTTTTCTGAGCGTTCGAGTTGACGCGGAGGTCAGCGCTAACGGCGTCCGTCACATGAGACCATCAGTCCTGGATTCATGCGTTTAGCCCTGGTTTTAGTCCTGGTTTAGAGCCCGTTCTGGTTTTGGCCCAGTGAGTTACTGGCGCAGGGATCGCGTTTGGGCCGTTTTTGTAGCTGTAGAAAACGGCACAGAACTTTTGCGAAATGAGGGTAAAAATGATCGAATTGGCGCCGCAACAAAAGGTCGACTCGTCAAAACGATAACGATGGTGAAACTATGGATACGATCTTTGTCATCGTTAATCACGTAATAATCGCAGCCCAA
The DNA here is from genome assembly GCA_015082035.1 of Chaenogobius annularis. NCBI lineage: Eukaryota > Metazoa > Chordata > Actinopteri > Gobiiformes > Gobiidae > Chaenogobius > Chaenogobius annularis. Next base: position 72,135 of record BJKM01000790.1, read on the forward strand.
ATGAAGATGAAGGTTGATGAATCGTGACAATATTGAAACAAAGACATTTGGGATTTGAACGGCACTCATCGTCGTGGGAGTGGCTCCGGACGCGACCCGCGCTCGTGGGGGATCCCGTTACCACGGAAACAGCAGCCCGCCCAAACGACAGGCCACAATGAAAAGGAGGAGGGGGGGGGAAGGGGCGGTAACAGGAGGAGAGCACGGGGGAAGGGAAGGGAGACGGGACTAAGACGGGACTAAGACGGGACTGAAGACGGGACTAAGACGGGACTAAGACGGGACTAAGACGGGACTAAGACGGGACTAAGACGGGACTAAGACGGGACTAAGAAACGGGACTAAGACGGACTAAGAGGGCTAAGACGGGACTAAGACGGGACTAAGACTGGGACTAAGACGGGACTAAGACGGGACTGACGGGACTAGGACGGGACTAGGACGGGACTAGGACGGGACTAAGACGGGGACTAAGACGGGACTAAGACGGGACTAAAGACGGGACTAAGACGGGAACTAAGACGGGACTAGGAACGGGACTAGGACGGGACTAGACGGGACTAGGACGGGACTAGGACGGGACTAACGACTAGGAGACTAGGACGGGACTAGGACGGGACTAGGACGGGACTAGGACGGGACTAGGACGGGACTAGGACGGGACTAGGACGGGACTAGGACGGGACTAGGACGAGCCTAAAGCGTTTGTTTGACACGAAGTCTTTGTCGAGGCGTTTTAAAAATGAATATTGTAATGACATTGTTACAAGCCGAGGACTGAACCACGGCTAAAACGAGAATAAAAACCACAGTCAATCATGGGACAATTCTGTGCAAATGCTGTTTTAAAACCTGGTCAAAGGCGGATTTAAAGCCGGACTTAACCAGAACCACACATCCCTGTCTCTTGCACTCCGCCTGTCGCTGGGTGGGACTCGGGGGAGCTCCAGGCGGCTCTTTTGGGCGTGGTTGTGTTGAGTTTGTAGGTCGAGCAGATGGAGACACACCCAAAGGCAGCATTAAGACGGAGCGGTCTCGGAGTCAGAGTGCAGTTTCAGAAAGGCGTTTTACTCGAGACTTGTGTGGAGACGAGAGACATACAAATGATCAGGTCCGACTTGTTTGAACTCTGTGGCAGAGCAAAGTGTCTAGAATGACGCCATTAAGACGGGTTCAAGTGCAAAGTAAAGGTTAAGAAAAAAGACATATTTGGGAAAACTCTAAAGTAAATGTCTGGACGTGACATCTGATTTTATAAATGAAAACAGTGGGTTTAGCAACAGTTAGCTAACCGTTTCTCACAGCTAATGCTAACTAACTCTAAACTAATTAAAACGTAAAATATAAACAAACAATGAATTCATATTTAAAGTGTAGGCTACCCTGATACTTTTTATTCACGTTTTTTTTAACATTTCCATTTGTTTTATTTGTATATTTATTCAAAATTAGCGTTAGCATTGACCCGCAAGCGCCTCCCTTCATCAACTGCCGCGGAAGTATTCACCTCAATTGTAACGTCTTGTATGAACGTCGTTTTTCACAGTATAATCTGCCAATTAATTGTATATCTGCTAATGATGGTTTTTAAATGATTTTGGAATATTTTATTGCCTATTTAAATGTTGATTTGAGCTACAATATTAAGCTCTGGGGAAGAATTTAAAGCGCCCCCTACGGGTCAGACGACTCATTGAACTAAAACGCAGTTAAGATGAATATATTTAGAATTTTGCTAAAAAATTTGAAAAATGTTATCACAGAATAGCACATTTTTTACGTTTATAATGTCACTTCCTGTTTGTAATTGATGACATCACAGTAGGAAATTACCCAGCAACCACTGGGCCAAAACTCAACGTTATTTTTGTTGAATTCATGTTTAAAGGGTCAAAAAAGTTTCTTTTGTGTAAATTTTGCATAAACTTTGATTGGAATGAGTGTGATGTCACTTCCTGTCATTTTCTACAGATTTTTCAGTGTTTTCTCCACATGTATCTACTCGATTGGTGTAAAACTCTCATTTCAATGTACGACAGGTTTGAACACACCAAATAAAGTCTAAATTAGAACATCGTACAAACCTGTCCTAGGCCCTTTAACCGAATGCAGCGACGTGATTGGCTGAGAAAGCTTGTTTACGTACGTTCATGAACCTTTAGTATCAAAAGTCATATCCTTTTCATTTGACATTTTTTTGGGGAGAGAGAATAAATTGGCCGTTACAGTTTCTGTTTTTTAGTCGTAAAAATGCTGTTCTGATCTTAGTGCGGTTTTGTTATTTTTTTTTTGCTAGTTTTGAGGAAGCCCTTTTGAGTTAGGTCATCGGCGGCCAAACCACAAGACCACAAGACCTGCGCCGCTCCGGACCAGGGACCGAACCAAAACGAGAAGTTGGCTACCATAAAAGTGCGAACATAATCGCAAATTGGATGAGAGTTGGCTGGAATCTTTTGATTGCTGGGGGTATTTATTTGTAAAAAGGCAAATTGTCTACTTTTTTACATAAATACATAGTTTATATTCTATTCTGATGATGTGGTTTCTTGCATAATACAGTGCAGTTGTTTTGATTGCATTTGTGTACAATTCATTAAGATACTCGATGGTTTGGAACGTTTTTGCACCCACGCGCCTTTAGTCTACTTTTATCATTGGATATATACATGTTATGAAACGGTAAATTGTTTAGTCACTGTTCCAGAACTTCACTCGATCGGACAGAACCATCAGAGGTTAGTCGAAGGGACAAGTTCAGTCAAATCAAGCATTTTGGATGAGAGTGTGCGTTTTGGATGATGAGGTTTAGACGCTTTGAGGTAGGATGACTTTGAGGATAAGTCAGGTATGCTGAGCGTAAGTGCTCCCTTCTTTTAGTTCCTGTTAGTAATCTTGCTGCTGCGTTTTAAACCAGTTTTGAAAGCTTTTTACGGAGCTTTTACGCATGGATAGTTTTTCAGGCATCATTTTTTAGCTTAAGATCTTGTTTGATTTTGGCTATATTACGCAGATGGAAATAGGCTGCTTTTTACAGGCTTGATTTATGTGCCTTTGAATGAGAAGCTCTTGGTCAAATAAGACCCCAAGGTTTCTTCAGTGGAGCTGGAGGCTAGACTGACGTTGTCCAGTGGGACCATCTGCTCAGATGAAGCGTCTCGTAGATGTTTAGGGCTAGTACGATGACTCGGTTTTTTTCAGGTGTCAGAAGCAGATAATGAAAGTGTCATCCAGGTTTTTTTTTATATCTCTCACACAAGCACCAAGTCTGTCTGCTTGATTCGGTCTGATCAGGTTTCATTGATAAAATACAGCTGTGTTGTCATCTGCAGAGCAGTGGAAGTTAATGCTATGCTTTCTGATCATGTGACCCTAACGGCAGCAGTATAAAGAGGAAACAGAAAGGACCGGAGTACTGACCCTGTGGCACACCGTAGGTTACTTTTAGAACAGGGGGAGGAGCTCTCTGGTTTACATTAACAAACTGGTACCTATCCGATTTAAAACCACAGCTGAGGGCGGGGCCTCTGACACCTACATCACATTCTAACCTCTGCAGTAGAATGTTGTGGTCGATGGTGCCGAACGATGCACTGAGGTCCAATAGAACCAGGATTGAGACCAGTCCATCGTCAGCAGCTAATAACTTTAACTAGTGCAGTTTCAGTGTGTGGTGGGCTCTGAACCCTGACTGGAAAACTTCAAATAAGTTATTGTCCTGTAGGTGGCGACAAAGCTGTTTAATTACAACGCTTTCAAGGATTTTAGAGACAAAGGGTAGATTTGAAGTAGGTCTAGTTTACCAAAGGGTCAAAACGCGACGCCGTTTTGTGTGGTTTGTTTTCTCGTTTGTTCAGTTGAATGCATTGTTTTATGGTTTTGCTGGGGACTTTGGCCACATTGGCTGGCTATAAATAAAGGCTGCTTGATTTTAAAGTCCATAAAATAATGACAATAAATAAAGTTGCTCCAGGACTTTGGAGTGAACAGGCTGTGAACCTTTTTTATTGTGCCGTATCATTACCGAAAAAAAATTAATAATGTGACAAAGTTAGACCTTGATTAGGATTAAACGGACTCTAAAACACAAAGACATTATTCAAAGTTCTGTCTGTAGAAGCTTTCAGTCGCCACATTTCAACATTTGATTTGGTTAAAAGTAGTTTAGAAGTCTCGATGTTCAACAGAAATGATTTCTTTACCAAACTTGTGCGCGTGTGCGTGCGTGCGTGTGTGTGTGCGTGCGTGTGTGTTTTTGCCGGTGAGTTTTGCGTCTGACTTATTAATGAAGCGCTCCGACTCTGTAACTCGAGTCTGACGAGGAAAACACTGACCCAAAACCTTTTTACTCGCGGTAAAGATGCATCATTATGGTCCAAACGATGGTCCTGCTTTTGGTTTTTTGTGCCCAGGGGCAACACACGCCCACTGCTTCCACTGCCCGCTGTTGGTGAAGGATTACAGCTGGACACTGCCTCAGAAAATGTGTAATATAAATTGACAAAAAGAAGAAACTAAAGTGATATTTCTGCACTTTTGTGTTTTTACATTTTACAATTTACTGTCCATTTATGGTTGTTTGATACTTCATACATTTCGGTTGTGTTTACACTTGTTCTGGTCCTGTTGTGGTCCTGGTCCAGGTTCTGGTCCAGGTTTAGTTCCCGTTTTGATGGTGAGTCGCCCTACAACGACAATTCGTGTACCACATTTCTCTCTGAGATTTGTACGGACATTTTTGTCTGAATGTCGGCATCAGAAACTCCAAAAACGTGGAAAGAGTTCATCACTTTTGTTTACGTAAATCTTTGCTCCTGAATCTGTACTTAAGTATGACAATGGAACCAGTTTTCTTGTGTAGAGTTTTTTGAAAGTAACTTTTTAACTCTAAAAGCCACATTTTCAGACACCATTCTGAGAACTGATCTGATTCAAACATTTTCTAGCTGTGTTTGTATATTTTGGTTTGCGCAAAGTTTTCAGGCCGTCTAAAGTGCTTTTGCTTTTTCTGTAGTGCAGTAGAAGCAGGGCCGCTGCTCGCCTTTGGGGGCCCTTTGGGGGCCCTTGGGAGAACACGTGTGTGAAGTCCCAGCTGGCTCCGTCTGTGTCTGTTTAACCGCGGCCCTGAACATCTCAAATCTCATGTGGAGCGACACTTTGAGTCGGTGCCCCTCGGAGCTCGCCCGGCGCCCCTCGCTCGGAGCGCCCTACGCACTGCCGGTGGCACAGTGAAAGACAGATACTTGCCTCAGATGTGGTGAAGTAAAAAGTATCCACCGTAATCTTCCAAACGAGGGAAAACCAAGTTAGTTTATTTTATTGATCGAGTGTTTCTTTTGATTTATCGATTGGGTCAAATTTGGTAAAAATGTTTTAACCTTTTTATGTGGTTCAATTTTAAAAGTCTCAATGTAAAAAAAATAGTTTTGACTGTTTATTAGGAACACTTAACCCTAATTAATACATGATGTCACTTTTCCATTCTATATTTTATATATATATATATATTAAAATGTAAAAAGGGTTTTTCTAATTCTGCCGTGTAGGTTTCTTAGTGTTTTTCGTATCGCGTCACTCCAAAAACCATAATAACGGGGTCCGCCTTTCATTTTGTTTGATCGTTAATAATTATTCTGGTTTGATTATATTTATACTGTGTCTTTATATCTACATTTGTTTTTAACACACTCGACGGCTGTCTGTCCGCCTGCGGGGGCCCCCGTGGTCCGCTGCGGGGCCGTGGTCGCCTGCGGTGCCGTAGTCCCGCCTGCGGGGCGTGGTCCGCCTGCGGGGCGTGGTCCCTGCGCGGGGCCGTGGTCCGACCTGCGGGGCCGTGGTCCGCCTGCGGGGCCGTTGGTCCCGCCTGCGGGGGACCGTGGTCCCCGCGTGTGCTGGTAAGTGTGCCTGCGTGCGCGCTGTGGCGTAGTCCGCCTGCGGGGCCGGAGCCGCCTGCGGGGCCGTCAGTCCCGACTCGTTCTGAGACTTTCTGCCGTCAAATCCCGATCCGGACTCATGCGTAGCTTCATTAATGAGGTACAAACGAGACAATATCTTTTTCTCTCAAATATGTAATTCCCTCTGTTGCCGGTAGATGGAGCCCTACGCTCTGTTACTTGCGTGGAACAGTAAAGTTACTCTAGAGCGCGTTTAAAGGACGATAACAATACAAATAATGCCTAATACTTGTCCTTTAAGTTGCGTGTTTTGGCCGTTTGTTTTTCACGTTCAGTTTTGCGTTCTTTCTTCCGTGTATTAAAGCGCCCCCTACAGGTCGGACGACCCATTGAACTAAAACGCAATTGAGATAAATGTATTTAGAATTTTGCTAAAAAGAATGATACAAACGTTATCACAGAACGGCACATTTTTGTAGGTTTCTATTTTCACTTCCTGTTTGTGATTGATGACATCACAGCAGGAAATTACCCAGAAAACACTGGGGCAAAACTCATCTAAAGTCACATTTTAAAAAATTTGACAAATAAAAATACATGAGAGCGACTTTATTTTGTTGAATTCATGTTTAGAGAGTGAAACAAGTTGTTTTCATTTGCGAGTGTGTGTCTGGTGTGATGTCACTTCCTGTCTTTATTTTTTATTAATTTTTTTTGCAATTTTGAAGCATTTTTAAAAAGAAACGGAGGATCACGTGCAAACTGTTTGATTTGTCAACTTTTCCTCACAAAAACGTATTTGTTTGGTGTAAAACTATCATTTACGTGTACAGCGGGTTTAAATACGCCAAATAAAGTCAGTTAGACAATCGTAATACTTTTAAACGCGCCGCCGATTTCGCCTGGGCGTTTCACGTTGAATTCCTTCACATTTTTGGTCCGTGTCGTCCTCGCGGTTCTGTGTTCGCTCTGACCAAAGTGCTGACGTTACGTTTGCAGTTTTTGGGGGACGTAAAGTGGTGTTCGCGCGGCGGGTGTCGAACGCTGCTCCTGAGCGCCTCCTGTGTCGGGGGAAGGAGAGTCGCCCCATTGTTCCCAAGCAGCAGGAGCGTTTATGATAATTGACCCAGCCTTTGTTTTAATTGACAAAAGCTCCAGAGTGAGAAGTGACAACTCTTCAACTCCAAAGTCTTGTCTGACTAAAGGTCACAGGTTCTTGTACTGCTCCTTTTCAGATATTTAGCCTTTTCTCATTGTTGTCTTAGTAACGCTGCAACTAACGATTATTTTAGAGTCAAGCGATCGTTACTATTCGACAGTGAGACTTTTAAAATGGATTTCTAACCAAATAAAGGTGGAAACACGGCGACTGAAGGCTCCTGGACCGAGAATATTTACACACAAAGTGAATTAATCCGATTCTTTTTCCACATTTTGAGTTTTGATTTTCACAATGAACTCAGGATACACACCAGAAGTCAGTTGTACTTTCCACAAATACTTTTGAGTCTGTGTCTCTCTAAACCCTCCGATCTGCTCATGCGTTTATTGATTTAAAACAGTCCCTTGACCCCCGCCCCCACAGCCTCACGGGAAGTGGGCGGGCTCGGAGCCACACCCCTTCTGATTGGCCGGGACCACACCTCGAACTGGAATGTGCCAGACCGAGCCGCTCCCTCTTGAGTGTGAGCCGGACGAGCCGGAGGCAGCAGACAAAAGGAGGAGCTCCGGCAAACGGACACGGGATTTCATCTGGACTTTTTTAGTTTTGTCCTTTTTTTTAAAAACGCGGAGGATTTGGAAAAACGAGGCCAGAGCAGGGTAAGCAGCCAATCGGAAACGAGCTGGATGAACTGTTGTTGGAGCGTTACGCCTAGTGGCAGGACGGGGAAGTGCATCCGTTTTCTCGAGCAGAGCAAGAAAAACGGGCGGAAAATAGTGATGACGATAGTTTTACTCTTGTTTTTATGATTTTCTTTATTTATTTATTTTTCACATTCCCTCACAAATGAAATACTTACATTTTTAAACAAAACATGGTGAGATTTTTGTATTATTATTGTTATATTCATTTTTTTTTTTTTTTTCCCACAGTGGTTTTATGATTTTCACATTTTTCGGCTCAGTTCACAGCCGTTGTCCGGAAACAGAATTCACAAAAGACTAACAACGCAACGTGAACATAAAACTGGTATAAAATAGACAAAAAATACGGCGCGCGGTAAAAGAGTAAAAATGTGTTACTTTCTCTTTATGTACCTTTTTTTTTTTTTGTCTACTGTTGTGTGTTTTTATATTTTTGAATGTATACGTTTATAAGAATCAGTCAGAAAAGGTGTATTGCCATTGTCAATGAACAAAATTCACAAATATATTCTTTTCAGGCCTTGTTAAAGTAAAAAAAAAAAGCGTTTTAAGTTGTCTCAAAAGGCAGAAAAGGACCACGTTTCCACAGCGGCCTCAAGTGTTTTTACTGCATTTATTTTATTTTTATTTTTTTTTATTTTTATTTTTAATTTATTTTTATTTTTTCTTATTTCTTATTTTTTATTTTTTCAATTTTTTCAATTTTTTATTTTTCATTTAAGTACAAATACTGTTGTGCGCCGAGACGATCTGAATCCGCAGACTGGCCTCTCCGTCGAACCACTTCGACGTCCTTTTATATTTAAACGCATTTTCAGCAGCAAAAAAGGTGCGAACTGGAAGCTTCCTGTAAACGCCCCGGACTCTAAACTGAAAGCTCAACCTCGCAATGAACTCTGCAGTTAGAAAGTTACTCATTAAACAGATGGACGATAATCTCTGTCGGGGACGCTCACTTCTCTTTACGGGAGTCAAGTGTCCAATGAGTTAGAAGAAGTTCAACCAGAACTTAGAAGAAGTTTAACCAGAACTTAGAAGAAGTTTAACCAAACTTAGAAAGTTTAACCAGAACCAAGAAGTTTAACCAGAACTTAGAAGAAGTTGAACCAGAACTAGAAGTTAACCAAACTTAGAAGAAGTTTAACCAAACTTAGAAGAAGTAGTCTTAAAAAAAACACCATGCGTTTGGAGTTTAAACCATTTTGTGGAATTGTTGTGGAAATGAAAATGAACGTTCCTCTGAATCTTCAGTCCACGTTTCCTCTTCATGTCTTTGTCAGATATTTATTGAGATACTTGGATGAGATACTTGGAGCCGATGAGCTTCGTTCTCCCTCCAAGCTGAAGTACCAGTACTACCAGAATGTGAAAGGTGCGCCAACGCTTTAAGACTTGTCAGTTTACGGATTTGTTGGCCCGGTTCATGGTTCCCATTCTCTGCGTGGATGGGCCCAGTTCCACGTCTTCTCTGTCAGCGTGAATAAACGACAGTGAAACGATGTGTTCTCGATGGCGTCAGAACGCGGTGCCAACGTTCAGCCTCAAAGATGGGATTGTTGTCAGCTGAAAGGACTTCAACGCACGAGATGAATGTGGTCAGAAAGGTCAGCAGAAACGGGGCGGGCCTTCTTCAGGGCATGAATGAGTCAAAACAGGTGTTTTCAAATGGGCGGCAGGAAGTCACATACACATCACATGACCACAACACAACAAAGGGCATCAACACAAACGCGAAGAAAAAACATTTGTGTGTGGTATAATATGGAACATATCTGTAGGGACCAACGGGGGCTCTGGGCACGGGGGGGGCTCTGGGCACGGGGGGGGCTCTGGGCAAGGGGGGGGGCTCTGGGCACGGGGCTCTGAACTCACCCCAGAGTGCACAACATTTCTGTGTTGGTGAAACGTCTCTACTAAAAATGTCTTTTGAATGATCTTGAATCTAATCTTGGACTTTTCTCTCGTTTCCAGAGGCGGGACCAGAAGAAAAGGGCCATCAACAAAACCACCAAACAGCCACAGGAAACGGCGGCCGACAAACAGGACGTGACATTGGCGAACCAGGAAGTGGAGGACATAACCACAGAACACGAGGAAGAGGAGGAGACGAGGTTGGTTGGAGAAGAAGAAGAAGAAGAGGAGGAGGACGGGACGAGAGTGAGGGGGGTAGACGACGACGACGACGACGACGACGAGACGACGGACGCATCGCAGAAAACGGCGCCGCGAGTGAAGATCGAGGTGGACGACATGCTGATCAAGCCCGAGCCTGAAGAAGTGGAGTGCACGGTAAGGAAGGAGGAGGAGTCGTGCCGAATTTGCGTCAAAACTAATTCTGTGCATGCTTAGAATATTTTACTGTGAACATTATGAAACTGTCTTAATATCTTTATTTTCCGTAAATGACTGGCGAACTAAGACTACAACAGAACACATTTGAACCGTTTACCATTATTTAAATAATGAAAATGTTGTCAAGCTAACAACTAGCATGAGTAATTTGCCGAATTTGAGAATGCTAGTTGTTAGCTTGGCTAGTTACCCGTTTGTTTTTTTATTTTTTTTCATGTTAAGTGAAATCTGTTCTGCCCCAGCAAAGAGATGTTCTAAAAGCAGCTCTTAGGGTCAAAATGAGACCGCCGTTTGCCATCCGCATCTGATCGCGCGTTTGATTCTCCGCAAAGCAGGAAGTGCGCTGTTAGCATGCTAGTTGTTGTTAGCTTTACCGCGACGGCACTTCCTAAGAGTTCCACATTTCGTCCAGCGGTCGTCACTAGCATTACATGTGGCAAAGCTCTAAACTGAATGATTTCCAAACCAAATTCAAGTTTTAAATACAGTATAAATCAGGTGCAGAGCCTTTTATCTTCGATACTTACATTAAATATTACATTAAAGTCAGTTGGCGTTGATTTATTAGCAGTTAAATGTTGTTTTTTTCGTGAACGTTGGGCTCGTATTTAACTTCAAATTAGGGATGTCATGATGTCACAAAAACATTACGTACCTTTTTATGTATTTGTTTTACTATATTTTGACTTAAAACACTTAAAATAGCCAGGTTTAAAGACAAAAGATAAGCTTAGCATGTTCGGCGCTGATTGGTTGATTTAGATTTTTGGCGGGAAGACTTCGGCTGCTGATTGGTGGTTGGGACGATGAATGTTTTGGGTTTCTTGTAATCACCTCATTTTGTTTTTTGTCTTTTGGTTTTTCAAATGTCATGTTTTTCGTGCACGTTTCCCAAATATCGTCCTTGTTAGAGACTCGTTCAAATGCTCAGAACTTTCCAAAAAATCAGGAAAAGTTTGACAAGTGCCAAAATGTAGCAGATAATAAAGATTTTAGGTTGTTATAACCCAAAAATTTTGGGCAACAATTTTAAAATTTCATGGATAGAAATGTCAGTCTGTTGGCTTCTCTGTTTACAATTTTGAGGTTTGAATATTTGATTTTCTTCATATTTTATATTTGAGCTTCGCAATATATCTGTCGATAAAATTCAAAAAACGGTTGCTGGATCAACATTTTTATAAGTATTTCCAGTAAAACCTAAAAATACCGATTTAGCCTTGACCAGAAATGCTAAATTCTTTAATAATCTATTAATTGAACAAAATACAACGGTAAATGTGTTTTAAACCAAGCTCTGATATCACTCTGAGTTGTTTTCAATTGACGAAACATCTTGATTTGTCATATTTTGTGATATTCTATGGTTGAAATCACATTATGTTCCACTTCCCTTTTGCCCAAAGCCACCCACGACAATCTAAATACTACACACATCATGACTACACACTGTGAAGCACTCGGATGTTTGCTTACTAATTTGTTTGTCTAATATCCATACTACTTTCCCTCGGCGTTTAATAACAGTCATAAAGGTTACGGCGCCGGCGTGTGTGTTCAGGTGCTAAAGTTTACCTTGTATTTGTGTCGGGCAGTGTTTTATTTGAAAAAACAAAAATGCTCCTCAACATTCGGCAGTGGCAGAATTGTGGGCCGTTTTTGCCTAATTCTTGTCCATGGAGCTTTTGTTTCACTCAAATTAACTTGTAAATGTAAACGGAAAGTAGTTTCTCAGTTGTTTTCCGCGACTGCGCAGAGTTTAGCTAGCTCGTTTGCTAACGGCAGTTGGCGATAAAAGACACTTCAACTGCCACCGCTACAATAATTTCAACACACAGGCAGGACACAAATCAAAGCGCTCTTAAAGAAACTGTCCCGCCGCAAAGTCGCTAGCGTTAGCTGCTTACCTTAGCTTGAGCTCGCCATCACGGGCAAAATGTTGAACGATCCAGTCCGTTTGTTGTTTAATGCGAGAAGAATGACTTGTGTGGTGATTATTAGTCCATAAATGTGTGAATATCGGACAGATTTGACTAATATTTATTACAGAAGCCACTTGCTGCTAAAAATCAAAATGTCCTTGTTTAACCTATAAAAACAAAACTAAATATATTTCCCCGGTGTTTGTTTGTGCCAGTACTTTACGCCACCGATTCCAAGAGTAAATTTGATCAAACAAATATCAAAATACTGTTACTAAAGCGGCTTCAGTGCTTGTGCCAAAGTTTCTGAGCAGGTTTAAAAACGTGCCAAATCGGTTAATGACGACGTCATGCGCCCTTGAAGCTAATGCTAGCATTTTTGTAATTTAATGAGTTGATTTTGGCCCTGCCCCAACGCTCGCACTGCACGCCGAAGTGTGTGAGTGCACAAGGAGCGGGAGGTGAACGGGAGAATTTGGACGGTCCGCATTTCAGAGCGTTGTGAATGTAGTAAAGACAAACTGCAACATAAACAACTGTCAATGTGACGTTAAACCGCAGTGGAATCAATCACCAAACCACAGCTCAGTTTAGTTTGGATCATTTGCCACAAACAAACGAGAAAAGGCTTAATGTTTTTACAGTGTTGTTGCTAGGCAGTGCAGATTTATTTAAAATATCATTAGTTTAACTGTTAAGACGTTCCTTTGCATTGTTTCCCTGTTAGCGCTCGCTGCTAAGTTGCTAAGGCAGAAGCGCTGCGCCGTTTGAACACATCACAGTGAAATGCGCTGTGGGGAATGTACTCATCCTGAAGAAAGGGGGCGCTCTGCTCACTTCAGCGGTTCGTCGTGAACGTACTTTTGGAGTGCGAGGTGGGCAGGGCCACCTTCGCTTGTTTTAGTCCTATAATAGCCAACATTAGCGATACGTCAAATGCTAACCATGCTAATTGTAAGCATGTTCTTTGGCTCTGATGGACCTTTCTTAAACCGTAAAGCTTCAGTGCGGCTTGTTTCTGAAGCTGTTCTCGATTATCAGATATTTTACTCCATGTTTTAGCACCTCGTCGAAATCAATGTGTGTCTAACTCAAATACACAGCATGAATATTGAAAAACTGCCTGAAGTTGGCGTTGGTCTTCAGCACTTCCGCTCGTACTCGACACGCCGCGTTCTGTCCAGTTGAAGCAGTTTCCAGGAATGCTTTGTGCGGCAAAAATGAAAATACTGTCACAGACGCCGCGGGGCACGTCGAACCTTTTGTTGTTTTTAGCCGAAGAATCTGGCAACGCAGTGGGCGGGGTTAACATACGTAAACGCTGAAGGAAACCGGCGCTCAACGTCCAAATGATCCGTATAAAATGTCAGTTCTTCGAAGAATAACCAAGTGGTGCCAGTGCGGGGGTCAAAGCTACAAATGCATTCTCACAAACGTCTCCAGACACTTTGTGATGACATCAGAAGGTGGCGCTCAGATCCAGATTCAGCAGATTTAGGGCTCAATCTACTCTTTTATCTAAACTCTTTAAAACCACTCTGGACCAGGTCAGAGTCCATCACGTTTAATCTGATTTTAGATTTTAACTTCAGGCTCGTTCGTTACCACAGTTTATCCCGCTAAGACGTTCAGACGACAAGAGCGTGAGGGTTGGACCGGACTTTGTGCCGTTGCTAGGGACGCTTCCCGCTTCTACCGGTCAGAAATGGTCGTTTTGTTTTGGACACTTTACTTTTCACTCCTCCTTGAGTTACCTTTGTCTTGAACATTGTGTTGAGTTCTTTCTGTTCTCGCTGTGAGTAAATCTGTCTCATGTTTGCGTCTGTCCTTTTTGAAAAGACCAGATTTTGTGCATCATTTCATGTTTTGTCCTTCACATCGCGTCCAGTTTCTTTTACTTGATTAATAGTTTCCCAAAGTACTTTTTTGACCACCACTTTGCACTTGTACTGGAATGATCACATTTCCAAAAGGGGAGTGAACTCCGTGACGACTCTGTGGTTAAAGTTTAATCTGATCAGTTTTAATTTGTTTTTACGAGCAGGTTCTACTTGTTCTAAAGTGCTCGAACGTGTCATCCAGCGCATCATGTCGGTTTGGTGTGAAGTTACGACCCGAACCAGGCTTTCTCTGGAGGCTTCTCCGTCGAACGCAGATCAAACGACTCTGCGCTTCACTTCTTTGAGCAAAGTGTTTGTTCTTGGAAGAAGGCGAGGGGAGAAAAAAAAAAGGAAAAAAAAATGCGGCGTGACAACTTCCCCAGCGTGACGACGAGCCCACGCACCACCTTTTTTAGTACAGCAACAGGAACTTTATTGACAAACCCTGACCTTTTCTCTGGGACCTAGAGGCTGCGCGCGTGCCCCCCCAGGCTCCTGCGTAGCTTTGTGGGTCGTCGGCGCGGGGGTGGGGGGGGTGGGGGGAAGTGGAGCGGCGGTGTTTGGTGGTGAGGGGTGGGCGTTGGGTGGGGGCAGGGCGTGGTGCGTTGCATAAGCCTCGTTTCCAGCCACGTGCTCGGCTCCACGCGGCAGTGAAAATAAAACAACCAAAAAACTCTCTCTGCTTCAAAAGGCGGTGGCGGACCCCCCCCCCCCGTCACCGTTCTCTTTCTTTCGTAAATGTGCGTGTTTTTGCTCTCGTTCGATTGGGTTTAGTTCATTTCGATGGCGCCGATAAAAGGAAGGAAGGAATATATATTTTTTTCTTTTTTTTTTTTTTAGATGAATCGAAAATACAAGTGGCGTTCGGTCGATTAATCGGGCGACGGGTTCGACCAACCACGAGTTTTTGGTTTGACGGATTGCGATTGTGGTTTCTTCTTTTTGTTTTGGGGAGTTCGTCTACGACTGCACCTCGTTAATTACAAGGCCGAGGCGAAGGCTGAAGCCAGTCGTTGCCGTCAATGTTCACGTTTAACGCGTCCATCGAGAGGCGAGAAGAGAAGTCATGAAGCGAATCTCGTCATGTGTTCGTTTCATGATTCACTCGCCAGATTTGCAGCGGCGTTCAGCTGCGATTTCAACCCTAAACGATGACAAAACGGCACTTTTTAAATCCTCCTTTCCGCGTGTTTTTCCTCGTTTTTTTACGCGGAGTTCTCGGTTTTGACGTTTGTTCGATGTCTGGTTTTGGCAAGCGTAAATGAAGCCTCGAAGTTCAGAGCGTGTTTTATTTGCAACTGGACCTTTTTTACTTTGGACGTTTAAACGAGAAACGCTGTAATGGACCAAATGCCAAGACTGTAGGATATAATTATAATAATAATAATAATAATAATAATAATAATTAATAATTAATAATTAATAATTAATAATTAATAATAAAAATAATAATGGTTAGTTTGGGGCGAAGTTCTGCTTTTCGCTTCTGCGTCCTCCCTGTTCTAACATGGTTTCTTGTAGTTTGTAATAACAGTAGCAGAAATACTAAGTCAGATGTTTGGTTAAAGGACCGAAATACCCTTAACAATACTTTTTGCGCTTCTAACTGCATTTCAGCGTTGTTCCCGCGTCAAAAACACAGACAGTTGTGTTTTGCTTCATTCACACCAACCTGTTTACGAGCTCGTCTTCTCTGAGCCTCACAAAAACCCTCAGCTTCAAAGTTTCCAGATTTGTGATGTCAAAGGTAAAGATCTGGAGGTCTCTCTTGTGCTGTTTTTAACTTTAAATCATCGCAGACTCCTTCGTTCTGAGCGCGTTTCTGACTCAAATCACCTTCAGCTCAACTGTGTGTTGACGTTAGCATGTCGAGGCAAGCTAGCTTTTGTGTATTTTCCCATGGTAATTCCCTCTGCTGCCAGGAGATGGAGTGAAAACACCTGAGTGAGAGAATGTCTTGTGTGGTTTTCAGTTCGTACATTATTTTGACTAAAACACGAGACGCCAAAGCAAAAATACAAGAGCCAGTTTAAAGGACAACAACAAATAATGCAGAATATGTGTCCTTTAAAGTCCACATGAAGGTTCTCCCGTTTTCCTAATTCTGACTCAGTTCGGTGGGAGGGCACCTGTGGTAAATATTGATCATAGTTTTACTTCTGTTAAGTTGCAGTTTGAGAAGACATTTTTAAAAATCAAAGTTTAAAATAACAGGAAGTGGAGCGGACTCACTCTGTGATGTCATCAGTGTGCGACACAGAGACAGTTGACACTTAACTGACACACTAACTGACAGTTTAAACCATCGTTGATCTAAATAAAGGTGTTCTATGGTGTTATTGTGTGTCAGACCAGAACTGTTGTGTCATTTATGTCGGTTTGGGCTCTTGTTTACAGTCTGGTTGCTAGGTAACAGCTGTGGAATGACCTCTGCCTGTGTCATATTTGTGCTCATGTCCAACCAGGAAGTACGATTACGAACTTTACTCTGGACAAACGGGCAAAATGTCGAGTCAAACCTGAAATATAATTGTGTTTTAGTGAAATGTGTAACTTTAGTAGTTTTTAGTGATCGTTTTCCTGCCCGACTGCCTCTGTGGCCACGCCCTTGCTGTTCAGTTGGGAGCGGCGGCTGTGGGGCAGGAGGGGGAGGAGGGTGGGTGTGGCTGTGGGGATCGGTGGTGCTCCTCTGTGAACGGGGTGGAGGAGTTTCCCGTCTGCAGATAACGTCTTCAGGAAGTGGATGCTCTTTGAGTCCAGTCCTTTGGGACAGAAGCGTGTAAACATCCCAGTCTGACCGATATGCCCAGAGTCAGGACTAAGCATGGACCGGCCTCCTGCTGGTGCCAGAGTCAGGACTAAGCATGGACCGGCCTCCTGCTGGTGCCAGAGTCAGGACTAAGCATGGACCGGCCTCCTGCTGGTGCGTCCAGAGTCAGACTAAACATGGACCGCCTCCTGCTGGTTGCCAGAGTCAGACTAAGCATGAGGCAGTGGCCAGAGCAACAATGCCGCCTGCTGTGCGTCCAACATTGACTTGCAGATCAGGACTATCCTTCCAGTCAGAAGGAGAGCCGTCTCCTGCTGGTGCCATAGTCAGGACTAAGCCATGGACCGTCTCCTGCTGGTCCAGTAGCAAGCGACCGCGCCAGTGTCCAGATCGACTAAAGCATGACCGGTCTCCTGCTGGTGCCCAGCAGTCAGACTAACATGGACCGGCCTATGCCAGAAGGACGCGCCGCCTCCTGTCTAGAAGTCAGGCTAAGACCGGCTCTCTGAGCACTAGCATGGACCGGCCTCCTGCTGGATGCCAGAGTGCAGGACTAAGCATAGGACCGGTCCCTGCTGTGCCAGATCAGGACTAAAGCAATGGACCGCCCTCCTGCTGTTGCCAGAAGTCAGGACCTAAGCAATGGACCGGCCTCTGCTGGCCCAGAGTCAGACTAAATGACCGTCTCCTGCTTGGCGCCAGAGTACAGGACTAAGCGATGACCGGTCTCCTGCTGGTGCCCAGAGTCAGGACTAGAGACCCCTCTGTCGTGCAGATGCTAACATGGCCAATCCGCGCGCCCATCGAAGCTGGCCCTCCTGTTGGTGCCCAGAGTCAGGACTAAGCATGACCCGTTTCCTGCTGTGCCCAGAGTCAGACTAAGCATGACCGGCTCCTCTCGGTGCCAAGTCAGACTAAGCAATGGACCGGCCTCCTGCTGTGCCAAGAGTTCAGCGACTAACACTGGACCGGCCTCCTGCTGGTGCCCGAGATGGCAATACCAGCTCGAGTGCCAATTGACAAGCAAGCCTCCTGCTGGTGCCCAGAGTCAGGACTAAAGCAGGACCGCCTCCTGCTGTGCCAGAGGTCAGGACTAACATGGACCGGCTCCTTGCTGGTGCCAGAGTCAAGGACTAAACACTGGACCGGCCTCCTGCTGGTGCCAGATGCAGGACTAACATGGACCGGCTCCTGCTGATGCCAGATCAGGACTAAAGCATGGACCGCCTCCTGCTGGTGCCCAGAGTCAGACCTAAACATGGACCAGGCCTCCTGCTGTGCCCAGAGGTCAGAACTAACAGGACCGGCCTCCTTGCTTGCCCAGAGTCAGGATCTAAACGACGTGCCAGATCTAACGCGGCCTCCTGCTTGGTGCCAGAGTCAGGACTAAACATGGACCGGCCTCCTGCTGTGCCAGAGTCAGACCTAAACATGGACCGGCCTCCTGCTGGTGCCAGAGTCAGGACTAAGCATGGACGGCCTCCTTAGCTTGCCCAGAGATCAGGGACTAAACATGACCGGCCTCCTGCTGGGTGCCACAGTCAGACTAAACCGATGACGGCTCCGCTTGCCAGAGTCAAAACATACGCTTCGTGCCAAGTCAGACGATTAACGGACCGGCCTCCTGCTGGTGCCAGAGTCAGACTACAAGTGACCGGCCCTCCTGCCCTGGTAGCCAGAACGCAGGGACTAAGCCTATGGACCGGCCTCTTGCTGTGCCCAGAGTCAGACTAAGCGTGGACCGGGCCTCCTGCTTGGTGCCCAGAGTCAAGGATGAAGCGTGGGACGCGCCTCCTGCTGGTGCCCAGAGTCAGGACTAGACACGGGCCGGCCTCCTGCTGGTGCCCAGAGTCAGGACTAGACACGGGCCGGCCTCCTGCTGGTGCCCAGAGTCAGGACTAGACACGGGCCGGCCTCCTGCTGGTGCCCAGAGTCAGGACTGAACTGAGGCCCTTTTTTTTATTGTCATAATGATTTACTGTTTTCTGTTTTAAATGACAACAGGAACAGGAAACGGCATTCACCTGTATATTAATTAATGACCTGCTCGTTAATGACCAACCGCTGCATTTGTATTTCCAGACGTCAGTTTGTCGTGGAACTAAACGCTCGTTTTACTTTCACTCGAGTTAACGTTTCTCTTAAGTCGCCGTCGTCGCTTCGTGCCGTTTGGAGAGATAATTGAACGTTCCTCGTCAACCGTCGCGCCTTCGTTAGCGTCTGCTCCGCGCTTGCCCCGTCGCCACGGTTACCTGCCGCTCGCTTTCCTCATCCGGCACACAAAATATACGCGGGGATTGGGTTGATTCGACCTGCCATCTGCTTTTGCGATCTTGCGCTGCCCTAATTTAGGCCTGATGAAGTCCGGGTTAAGATCTGGCGGCAAATAATACCCGAGGTGGAACTTTAAGATGCCTCAGTGCCAGTTTTCAACTATTAAAAAACGCTCGCTGCGGTAAAATTTAGCTACGATCAGAAACGCTTTAGTGCCGTTATCGGAGAACAAGATTCACAAATCAACAAGTCGGTGATAAAACATAAACAATGATGATTGTAAAGAAATAAAAATAAACTATGTTGAAATATTGAGCCGCACTTGTGAACAGGAAGTTTCTATTCTCAAGCCGTTTCCCATCAATATTGCAGTTTGTGATGAACACAGTGTGAAATAAGGACAGTACAGTATGTTTATAGTTTAATGTGACCAGTTTTATGAAATCAAAAACAGTCTGTAATGTCTATTTAGATGCATTTTCTGGACAATAGATTGAATTCAAAAGGTTAAAAAAAAACACTTCAAATTGCTTCTAATATAGTCACGGTTGTGGTTTTTAGCTCTTACGATTATATTGTGGCCTGTGTAATCACGATTATCGATCAACCCAAGGATCTCGACATCCCTATTTCACACGCGATACCCACGGAATCTCACACAGCGCCTTCTTGCACCGATTCCCCTGGTCTTCTTGGCGTTTCGTCGCGCATTGTGCAGAGGAATGTGTGGTGGAGAGCTGGTTCGGGGGGCTCCGTTCGCGTTTCTGGTGCCAGTCGTTCCCTGCCCCCCGCCGCACGCTCTCTGCAGGCGGAGGAAAGAGAGAGAGAGAGTTGAAACCCTGCCAGAGCGAACCTCGCGCCGGCTCCAAATCCCACTCCAGAACGCCCCTCACAATGGAGCACTGTGTTCGGGAAAGGGGGCGCGGGGGGGGGGGGGAACGTGTGAAACAAAACAACATCACCCGAAAGGAAGACGTGCAAACGGAGCACAAAGATCTGGAGCGAGCGCAGGGCTGAAGTAACTGAGACGACAGGGCGAGGGCGAGGCTGGTGACGTCAGGGTTTGGGCAGAAGAGCACGTTTGCACTGTTGAGTCGGGTTCCTCTGGTCCATGGCATCTTGGTCCACCAAACGTTTCATGGTGGAGTAATCCTTGTATTGCCGATATATGGATTTTATTTTTTTTAGGAGGTACGGACTAACTTGTCGCGTATTCTTTTGTGAGTATGTCAAAAGAATGTCTCTCCTCTACTGCTGATCCTTTACTGATTGGACACTTCTCAGCCACATTTGCATAAACGGTGAGCATTTTAGTGACGAGGTAAAGTGCTCTGAGTGCATTGAAGGTGGAAAAGCACTAAATAAATACATTGCAGTAAAATAATATAACTGTCCTGTTGCTTAGAAATATTGGACTGAAATCCGCAAAGAGCTACAAACTATTTTTGGCTCCTGCTATGGACACAGTCAATGGATACCTTTTGAGCATACTCCTGGCCGCAGGAAAGAAGGCCATTACAAAAAGATGGATGACTCGAACTGCACCGACGACATAACCAATATATGGAACATGGAGGAAATTACATTTGGACTTAACTTGAAATTGGACAAATTTGACCGACTTTGGACCAAATTGGGACGTTTGGGTCGGAGTTAGTTTGCCTTATTTTTACTATGATGTCTTTTAATGTGTTTTTCTTGTGTCTTTTTCTGTCTGGTCCTGTTCTGTGTTGTTGTATTTGTCAAGTGTTTTAAAAGTTGGAATAATAAAATCTAATCTCATACCCCCCGCCTACATCACCTCTCCCTCACAAACGGTACCAACTTTATACTACTTCATTCAACATTCTCATGACTGCACGGTTCGAGTTAGAGTTATGTCCCCATTGGCTTTTATGTTCAGTGTGATGTGGAGAATAAGTGTGCCAGATTTGAACTGTTAATGACAAAGTAAATATTTTCATCCCATTCAATTAGATTTTTTAAAAATGCAATTTATTTTTGTAACGCCCAAAATCATAGCAGTTGCCTCGAGGGGCCTCATGCTATTAATCACGTGTCCAAATTGGAGAAACTAAAAAGCAGTTTTATTCGTAGTTATCTATCTATCCTGCTCCCTATTCAGAAGAATCCCTAAAAGCATAGAAAATCTGTCCACTGTCCTATAATCAGGCCCTTTTAATAGAAGTCAACAAAAATAACACTAGATCTGAGGATTTTTTAACAATAAAATATAAACAGAGACAAATTAGAGGAAAGTACTCCCACCATTAGTCCTGAACAAGCCCAAGCTGTAAAACTAGTGTTCAAAATGCCTGTGAACACGCGTGCAAGTCTATGGCAGTATTTGTCAGGTTGCCGCGGTAACATGCTTGCAACTAAAGGTATGGCGTCATTGGCTTTCATTGGCTCCGTCAGTGGCAAGAAATGAAGATAAGTTTATCTTAAGTTCGGGAGCAGGACCACGCCCCTTCCTGCGGTTGCACTATTTAAGCATCCAGGTCACACACATCAGCGTTCGTGACTTTGTGCCCCTCCCTTTGTGCTCCTCACTTTAATTATATATAATAAATTGGAATTGTATAAAAAAAGAAAATAATTACCTTTTAATTGCACATGGGTGTAGTTCATTTTGACAAATTTTCACACCGTTTGACTGACAATCCAAGGATGGAAAAAAATAAAGTACGAGCCGTATAATTTGGAAAAATTGGGTTCCGCCCACAATGGCCGACTTCCTGTGGGGTTTAGGGTGGGGTCATAAACGGGTCTTCACAAACACGCCATTAACATTTTCCAATACATTATTATTTTTTTTTTTTAAGAAACGTGGATTTTGTTTCATTTTAAGTCCCTCGGGCCTAATAATAGTAGTAACTCGTCATCGTGATGATCGGGATGTTTGTCAATAATTGTGACTATTTAAGTCTAAATATAATTGTAATCTTATCGTCTAAAAAATAATAATCGTGATCATTTTAGAAGCAAAATTAAGTGATTTTATATTTACATATGAAGTACTTTTTTATCTGGCTGTTTTTGTCACATTAACTTTATTTTGTCATTCAGAAAAGTTTGATTTCGTAAAGGCGTCTGTTATTTTCAGTAATAATCGTGAGTAATTGTTAAATCATGATGTTTTTTCTCACAATATTCAAAACACTAACCTTTGACATCGTGGCGTCCCTACTATAGATATCGTCATTGTTCCCAGATATATCATACTATTAGGCACCCATTTAAACAACCACTGAATACTGGACATATTAACTGAAGTTTCTGAGACTGGTTTGACCTCTGGTTTAGACCAGTTAATCTTATTAATTAGTAGTTAGAAGAGGAATATATTTGTGGGATTTTGTGAAACCAAAAAGAAGTTGTCTGTGTAGAGCACATGTGTCAAACTCAAGGCCCGCGGGCCAGATGTGGCCCGCCAGATGTTTTCATCTGGCCCGCCGAACATTTCTAGTTTATAATTATTCATTTCCAATAGATATATCGCGTTTTTTATCGCTAGAACTACAATTCCACAATCCTTTGCAGCTGCGGCCCCCTCCCCCGCGCTGCTCCCCCGCGGCCCCTCCCCCGCGCTGCTCTGCACTGTGCCTCAAGTGCCGAGGGACAGCGACCAGCGACATTCATCGCAGCAGATTTAAAATCGAACACATCGGCAGCGATGACCTGTAGCGCTCTGCCCCAGGGCAGATCGTGGGAAACACGAGGAATAAAGAAAAGAGGCGGTTTTGTGGACGTTAGAGCTGTGCTAAAAGCGGCGCTAATGTGAAGCTAACAATAAGAAAACAAACTTCTTTGCTGACAACTCTGTGAGGAAAACATCCAAACCAGTGCAAAACCTGGACAGATCATGAGCCACAGGTAAAAACACAGGTCAGAGTGTAATAAAGTCTGAACATGACAGAGTGAAGCTGCTGTGAGCTCTCATTTGATTCACCACATGAATCATTTGTCACTAAAATAAGCTTAAACTGTAAAAATAGTGAGCTCATATTGAGTTAGTGCAGCAACATTAACATGTCTGTGATACAAACAATTAATATCAGAATCATATCACAAGTCCATGTTCCTGTTCCTGCTGCTGCTGCATGAATATGGACTCAGTGTCCACATAGAACTATTACTAGGCTTTATAACATTTGTTATATTTTTTACATTATGTTCGGCCCGTGACCCAACCTGAGCGTCGAAAAGTGGCCCCTGGCCCAAATGAGTTTGACACCCCTGGTGTAGAGGAATATTTCGTGTTCCTCATGGCCAGCTTGAACCCCTTTTTAATATTTGGGTTGCTTCTGATTGTAATGGCCAGTGGTTCCAAGGCAAGAGCGAATATGAGGGTAGAGAGTGGGCAGCCCTGTCTTGTGCCTCTAAATGGGCAGAAGGGAGGTGAAGTGATCCCGTTATGACAAAGGCGGTAATATTTGTGTAGAGTAAATTAATCCTGGCAAGACATGATGGCCCAAATCCACATTTTTTTAATGTATATTTTAAATGGCCTCATTTGAGCGTGTCAAAGTCTCTGTGTCAAGGGAGAAGGCCGTGACAGGGTTAGTATTGTTAGTATGTTGGAGCTTTCTTAAATTATCTGCAGAACATCGTTACTGAACATCCTTAACAAAACCTACTTGATCCGGATGTATAACTGTAGGAAGTATTTTCTCCAGTCTATTTGATGGAATTTTTTAGTATCTTGCCATCTACATTTAATAATTGTAAACTGTAATTACCAAATTGTTGAGGATCCTTTCCCTTGTTATATATTTATTGTAATCACACATTTACTCATTGTGGATGGGAGTGTGCCCTTTTGAAATGCATTATGAAATACTATTCGTAATCTGTGTGTTTCAAAACGTTAGTAAAAATCTGGCGAGTATGTGTCCTTCCTCTGGAGAGCGTCCTGATCTCAAACCCGTGTATTTCTTTTTTAATCTCTTCAAGGTTAATTTAAAAAAAAATAATCTTAATTTAAAATGACAAAATGTCTTTTTTTGTAAACAATATATTTTATGCTTGTTCCATTATTTGCATTGTTCCATTATTTTCAGTCAAAATATGCTCAAATCAAGATAAATGCCACTTAATTCAATCACTTTTTATAATAGAATTATTATTATTATTATTATTATTATTATTATTATTATTATTATTATTATTATTATTATTATTATTATTATTATTATTATTATTATTATTATTATTATTATTATTATTAGAAAGGGACTTATTAAAATTGTGTCCGGGGGCTGAAAAAACAAAAAAAAAGTAGCAAAGAGTAGTAAACAAGGACGACTATGCTACAGCTACACAGCCGCAGCTACGATGCAAAGTATTTCTGGCGATGAGGGCTGTAGGCTCCCGGGCCTCGATACCTCCATCTAGGAGATGAATTAGAATAATAATTAAAAGAGGGTGGGTGGGAGGGAGGGAGGGGCATGAAGTCATGAACGCTGATGTGTGTGACCTGGTTGCTTAAAAAGTGTAGCCGCAGGAAAGGGCGTGAAAGGGGTGTGGTCTTGCCCCCGAATTTAAGATAACAAGATTATCTTCAATTCTTGCCATTCTAAACAAAAAAGCCAATGACGGCATACCTCTAGCTGAAAGCATGTTACCGTGGCAACCTGACAAGTACTGCCATAGACTGTCTTTTGGTTTACAGGCATTTTGAATGGGATGAAAACATTGACTTTGTCATTAACAGTTGAAATTTGGCACACATATTCTCCACATCACACTGAACATAAAAGCCAATGGGGACATAACTCTATCTTGAACCGTGTGGTCGTGAAAATATTGAATGAAGTAGTATAAAGTTGGTACCGTTTGTAAGGGAGAGGTGCTGTAGCTGGCATTATTATTATTTTTTTCCAGTGCGATACCTTTTTTTTTTAAACATAAAACTAAAAATAATATAAATTGTAAATAAGAAGGGGGAGGCATCCAAAGAAAAAGTTAAGGCAAAGTCCAAAATAAAAGTCCCATTTAGTCCAATGTCTGTCAAATTTGTCCATTTTCATGTTGAGTCCAAATGTGATTTTATTATTCATTTTTTCCCATTTTGTGAATTTCGTTTCTGATGTCGGAGCCTTCTATTACGTCGTCATCTTTACATCGATCCGCGTTCCACCCGGCTCGTCTCCGGTCTCAAAACCAGTCAGCGGCTCAAACACTGGCCTCTCTTCCTCACTGTTTCCCCGACAATGCGTCTTTTTGGTTCAATGGATAAAAAGTGTATTGTGACCTAAAAAGTGGGTTCCAACTGATTTAAACGTACAAGTAATAGATAACATTTGGACACACTTCAACAAACTAAACAACCGTGCTACACTACGAATCCAAAGTGTGCGAGTATGTGCTCGCCACTGCCAGGAATAAGTCACCCATTTGAATCGAAACCGTTGTGCCGGGGTTTGATTCAGAACGGCAGCTGAACGGTCTCCACGCTCTTCGGTCAACATGCGATTGTCAGTTAACTTATCACAGGGCAGAATTTATAACCTTCGGCTGTACTCGATGTGGGTAATGACTTTAATAACTCTTTTCCAAATACACTGTGATAAATGACATTAAAATGACCTCAAAGTACTACATTTCTCTGTATTGTTTGAGACATTAATGTATTTCTGGGTGTTTTCAAAATATTTAGAGAGAGAATTGTCGGTAATGACAGGAAAACCTAGTGAATGTGCGTTTAATCCTCGTAGTGTTTGCAGGGCGACGCGTCTTCATTGTTTGCTTTGAGGCCTGTCGAAACTCGTTGGATCCAGTGAAGGCGAAGTCAAAAGGTCAAGTGAATTTCACTCAGCGCAGCTCTAAAAGAGACAAACACGTGGAGATAAGGGTGGTATTTGCATAATGTTACGTGCACAGTTACGGACGGGAAGCTGCTGTGAAGAGCGGCGCTTTAAGTGGGGTTTGGTTTTGGTGGTTCTGTGTTTTTTAAATATGTCAACATTTCATTCTGAAATGTAAAGCTCGGGACACGGCGCACAAAATGACTGTATAAGACGGAGAAATGACATTAAAGGAGACATATTTATGCTTTTTTCAAGTTTGTAGTATTAAACTTGGACAGAAGTACATTTTGTTCATTGTAAACCACAGTATTGTTCTAAAATGGTTTAGTAATAGAAACTCTTGGGTGTGTGTCGAGCTCCTTTGGGTGTGTGTCGAGCTCTTTTGGGTGTGTGTCGAGCTCCTTTGGGTGTGTGTCGAGCTCTTTTGGGTGTGTGTCGAGCTCCTTTGGGTGTGTGTCGAGCTCCTTTGGGTGTGTGTCGAGCTCTTTTGGGTGTGTCCCGCCTCACATTTGTGTTTTGGGTGGAGGAACCGTTCATGGGTGTGGGTCTGTAAAGTTTATCCATGTGGCAAAGGAGGAGACGTGTGTGTGTGTGTGTGTGTGTTAGCCATATGGATTGTTTTACTGACATTTACTGGGTCGTTTATGTCAATTTTAGTGCTTCTTGTCAAATATTATGTCATCTATTAGTTATTTCACGATGCTAACAATTTGTCAAAGATTGTTTTTATTGTACAAAGACACTTTTTAAATACATCATCAACCAATAAAAAGGTTGAAATATGGTGCAAGTCAAAAACACAAAATTCAGTGACTGAAATTGCACTGAATTTGGAACGGTGCTGTTGCACAGTGGCTCCTCTTGGCTGCGGGTTCCCCCAGGGTTCTATTTTGGGCCCTATCCTTTTTCTAACTACATGCTGCCACTAGGTTTGATTTTTAAGTATAACATTCAAATGTACGTGCCAATAACTGTGGAAAACAGTGCAACATCTTTGACATCCAAATCCCTGTGCCAAATCCAAAATGGAATGAACACTTTTTTTTTAAATCCGTAAATAAAAATAAAACCGAAGTTGTCGCGTTTGGTTGCTCAAACCCTCGGACCAATCTGCACATCGACAGTGCCGTTGGGAGACCGCACGCTTTGAAAGTACTTTACAAAGACGTTTTGGTCTGGAGTCATAACCAGCCGCTCCGATTTCCAAAGGGCGTGATTGATGGCTGGATTAACCAATCAGAGAAACACATGGTCCGTTCGTGTCCAAACAAACATGGCGGCTAACGAGGAGCAATAATATGAAAATAACAGGACAAAACTGCATCCTAAACTGTAAATCTGAGGGAAATGAAGTGATGTATTTTGTTCTGAATGTGGCGAAAACCTCCTCCGCATCCGAGAGACACGTGACCCAAATGAGCGGCTGTGGTTGGACCGGTCCATGCGCCCCCTATGGTCCGATTCCCTCAGTTTTTGGGCACAAGGTCACATGCGTCACGTTGCAGCGCCTCTGTTAAAAAGCTCGGGGGGGATTTTTGACTCATGTTTTTAAATTTGATAAACGGATCAGCGCTGTGGTGAAGGAGCCGATCTCCCACAAAAATGATTTGAGCGCGTTCTCCATTCTTTTATCAATCTCAGTTGAACTATGGAAACTGTGAAGGCCTGGATCAGTCCTCTGTCTGGGGACAGCAGGGTGTCCAGAATGCTGCTGCGCGCCTAACCCAGCGACGGGCACAAGGAAACGGGAGCACATTCGCGCCTCTTCTCTGGCTCCCAGTCGCTCTCAGAAGAAGATTCTACTGATTGTTTTCATGTTGGAATTCATTGGCACCACAGTGTATGTCAGACCGCTCCTCCAGAGCCCCGAGGAGCAGTCAGGAGGCGCTGATCCGCAGAGCCAAGTCCAGGCTCGTGTCCAGAGGGAGGAGATCACCGCCCCGTCGTGTCCGCTCTGCTCAGTGTGTGGACGAGTCGGAAACTAAACTCTAAAGACTCAGCGCGGATCAGATCCTCTCGTGGCGTCATTGATCTTTCACTGATGGAACTACATTTGTATTATTGTGTTCAGCTGAGGGCGCTTCACATGTGCTTTATATAGTATTTTAACATTGACATAAATTCATGAATACGATGTCTGATGAATCTCTTGTCTCTTGTGGCAACGGCAGCGCGATGAAGAACAGAAGTATTACACTTTGAGTGGAAAAGGATTACATTCTTTACAGAAACCGGGCCGAGGCCGACTGACGACACACATTCTGAGACTTTTGGACTTTTGCTGGTGTGAACGTGCGCACGGGCACTGTTTACGGGCTGAAACCTGATGTGGGTTTTACTGGGACAGTGTGGACTGACTTTTGGGTGGGGCCTGTCTGCGAGTGCTGGGTGTGGCTCCAGTTTGGCCTTTGGAGCGAGAATGTGAAGAGGAGGAGGAGGAGGAGTTCAAGGTCCTGGTCTTCAGCCCTGGTGTTTCAGCCCTGGTGTTTCAGCCCTGGTGTTTCAGCCCTGGTGTTTCAGCCCTGGTGTTTCAGCCCTGGTGTTTCAGCCCTGGTGTTTCAGCCCTGGGTGTTTCAGCCCTGGTGTTTCAGCCCTGGTGTTTCAGCTGGTGTTTCAGCCCTGGTGTTTCAGCCCTGGTGTTTCAGCCCTGGTGTTTCAGCCCTGGTTTAGCCCTTTTTCAGCCCTGGTGTTTTCAGCCCTGGTGTTTCAGCCCTGGTGTTTCAGCCTGGTGCCTGGGTTTCAGCCCTGGTGTTTCAGCCCTGGTGTTTTCAGCCCTTTCAGGTGTTCAGTGTTTCAGCTGGTGTTTCAGCCCTGGTTTTAAGTTTTAGCCCTGTGTGCTGGTGTTTCAGGTGTC
Organism: Chaenogobius annularis; assembly: GCA_015082035.1. Taxonomy (NCBI): domain Eukaryota; kingdom Metazoa; phylum Chordata; class Actinopteri; order Gobiiformes; family Gobiidae; genus Chaenogobius; species Chaenogobius annularis. The sequence goes on from BJKM01000790.1 coordinate 100,756, forward strand.
CCTGGTTTCAGCCCTGGTTAGCCTGTCGTTTCAGCCTGTTGCGCCTGGTGTTTCAGGCCTGTCAGCCTGTTTCGGCCCTGGGTCAGCCTGGTGTTTCAGCCTGGTTTCCTGGGTTTTCAGCCCTGTGTTTCAGCCTGGTGTTTCAGCCCTGGTGTTTCAGTCCCTGGTGTTTCAGCCTGGTGTTTCAGCCCTGGTGTTTCAGCCCTGGTGTTTCAGCCCTGGTTGTTCTTTGAAAGAACCTGTTTGAGCCACAGGTTTGGTTTGGTACATCTTTAGTCCTGGTTTAGCCATGATTGAGTCAAAGTTTAGTCCTGGTTCAGTCCTGTTTGTGGTGCTGTGTTAGTCCTAGTTTATCCTGACTTTGTCCTGGTTTAGTCCTGTTCCTGTTTTAGACCTTTTTTATCCTGGTTCAGACAGCTTTAATCTTGGTCCGGTCCTGGTCCAGTCCTGGTCCAGTCCTGCTTCAGTCCTGCTTTAGTCCTGGTTCTGTCCTGGTTCTGTCCTGGTCTAGTCCCGGTTCTATCTTGGTCCTGTCCTGGTCTAGTCCTGCTTTAGTCCTGCTTTAGTCCCGGCTCTGTCCCGGCTCTGTCCCGGCTCTGTCCCGGGTCTGTCCCGGCTCTGTCCCGGCTCTGTCCCGGCTCTGTCCCGGCTCTGTCCCGGCCCAGTCCCGGCCCAGTCCCGGCCCAGTCCCGGCCCAGTCCCATTTCTAATCTGGTTCAGGTCTAATTCATGTGTCTGACTGCAGCCCTAAAGCTTAACTGTGGGATTTATGGTGCGGTTCTGTTTGAAGTATTACAAATGTTGGGTTCAGTTCATTTTTTTAATCTTTTTAAACCCAAAATATCAAATATAAACAAATACAAGAATCCAATGGGCTCATGTGCACAACAGCACCGGGCTGGAGCCGGGTCAGCGCCGGGTCAGCGCCGTGTTTAGCTCAGTGTTAGCTCAGGTTTAGCTCAAATTTAGCACAGGTTTGGCTCGGCGTTTAGCTCGGCGTTTAGCTCGGCGTTTAGCTCGGCGATTAGCTCGGCGTTTAGCTCAGGTTTAGCTCAGCGTTGGTTCAAGTTTATCTCAGCGTAAGCTCTGGTGTAGCTCAACGTGTGGCTCAGGTTTGGCTCAAATTTAGCACAGGTTTAGCTCAAATTTAGCACAGGTTTGGCTCAGGTTTAGCTCTGCGTCAGTTCTGGTTTGGCCCAGCGTTTGGCTCAGTGTTGAGCGCAGCGTTAGCTCAAGTTCGCCCGGGTTTAGCCAGGGTTTTAGCCCGGGTTTAGCCCGGGTTTAGCCCGGGTTTAGCCCGGGTTTAGCCCAGGTTTAGCCCAGGTTTAGCCCAGGTTTAGCCAGGTTTTAGCCCAGGTTTAGCCCAGGTTTTAGCCCAGGTTTAGCCCAGGTTTAGGCCCAGGTTTTTAAAGAAAAGGTACATGGCATAGGTACATACAAGGAACATGATTTTGTCTAAATTCTAACGATGGGGGCCAAAATAATAATACAACAAATTCAAATTTGTTTTATGTGAAGATTATGTCAATCAGAGCATCTTTTGCTTTAATTTGAATTAATTGGTTGCTTGTTTTATATTTTACATTTGAATAAAGTTAGCATTAGCCGTGAGACACAATGAGCTAGCTCGTACGGCGTTGTGCACATTGAGGCCAATGAAATTGCGACTTTCGTTTCAACTGCAGTTCTTGTGCAGCTCTAAATGTCTTTTTGTGACATCATAGCCGTGATTTCATGGTGTTATTTCTTTCTTAATCGTGGTTTAACTCTTTTAAAAGGACTGTTTTGTTCAATAACGATAGAAAATGCAGAATGCGTGTCGTTTAATAATGGACGACTTCTTTGCCTCCGTTTCTTTTCCGCGTTGTGATCATTTTGCAGATGTCGTATTGTTTGAACGCGGAGTCGTTTCAGATTCATTCACATGAATTAATTGCGCGGCAAAGACTGGTGACCCATTTTACACCAGGAACCGCAGAGATGGCTCCTCCTCCTCATGTGACGCTCGCAAACCACTCAGCCATCGATTCATGACGATTTCAAGTGATGTTTTTTCAACCCTTTAAAAAAAAAAAAAAAAATTCATCACTTTGGTTCGCTTCATCTTAAGTTAGCTTGGTTTAGAACTGGTTTAGTCCTGGTTTCAGGCCAGGTCAGTCCTGCTCTAGTCCTGCTCTAGTCTGGTTTTAGTCCTTTAGTTTAGTCCTGCTCTAGTCCTGAGTTTAGTCTTAGTTTAGTCCTGCTCTAGTCTGCTCTAGTCCTGCTTCTAGTCCTGCTCTAGGCTTGTCCTGCTCTAGTCTGCTCTAGTCCTTGCACTAGTCCTGGTTTAGTCATGCTCTAGTCCTGCTCTAGTTCCCTGCCTGCTAAGTCCTGCTCTAGTCCTGCTCTAGTCCGGGTTCTTGTCTGCTCTGGTCCTGCTCTGGTTCCTGCACTAGTCCTGGTTTAGTCCTGCTCTGTCCTGTTTAATGCAGTGGAGGAAGTGGGCGGGAAAAAGCCCTCGTCTCCATGGAAACTGGAGCCATCAGCTGAATCCAAGGAAACGTCCTTTGTTTAGAGTCACACCCAGAACGCAGGACGAAGCCAGGGACTGAAGCTGGTCTGAAAGCTGGTCTGAAGCTGGTCTGGGAGCCTGGACTGGAGCTGGTCTGGAGGAGCTTGGTCTGGAGCTGGTCTGAAAGCTGGTCTGAAGCTGGTCTGGAGCTGGTCTGGAGCTGGTCTGGAGCTGGTCTGGAGCTTCTGGAGTTGGTCTGGAGCTGGTCCTGGAGCTGGTCTGGAGCTGGTCTGGAGCTGGTCTGGAGCTGGTCTGGAGCTGGTCTGGAGCTGGAGCTGGACTGGAGCTGGAGCTGGTCTGGAGCTGGTCTGGAGCTGGTCTGGAGCTGGTCTGGAGCTGGTCTGGAGCTGGTCTGGAAGCTGGGGGGGGGCCTGAAGCTTGGCCGCTCTCCAGAGGTTTAGACTCTTGTTGCTCTCTGAAGCTCTGAAATCACCATGGAGACGACAGAACCACTCGAACATGACATTCACAACATTCATTGATTTATTGAATTGTATTTTAAAAGTACAATCGGAACATAAACGTGGTCGTTTGCACCAGAGTTAGCCTCATGCTAATGCTCCGCAGCGTCGCGTTGGCATGGAAACCCCAAATCACACTCTGAAACTAGAAAAACAAGTGTCGATATTTTTAAAAAAGAATCCCATAAACGACACTTTCCTGAACAGAGTCAGACTGGTCTGGAGTCAGACTGTCACGTGAAGAACGGCCACCAACTCCAGACGTTCCTCACAGCTCCTCTGTGACTCCTCTGTGACCTCCTCTGTGACCTCCTCTTGTGACCTCCTCTGTGACCTCCTCTGTGACCTCCTCTGTGACCTCCTCACTCGGCTCCTGTGACCTCCTCTGTGACCTCCTCTGTGACCTCCTCACTCGGCTTCCTGTGACCTCCTCTGTGACCTCCTCTGTGACCTCCACCTCTGTGACCTCCTCTGTGACCTCCTCGTCCAAACGCCTCACTGAGCTGGGGGAACCTCCTCTGCACGTGGTCTTTGGAATAATCTCACAAAAAGAGCTTGAATCTGAAGCGTTCGTGTCACTAGAACATAAAGTGCTGATCGAGAATAGTTTGGAAAATGTCATATTTTTCGACTTTTTGCGCGTCGGAGCGGCCTGCGCGGCGTCGGAGCGGCCTGCGCGGCGTCGGAGAGGCCTGCGCGGCGTCGGAGCGGCCTGCGCGGCGTCGGAGCGGCCTGCGCGGCGTCGGAGCGGCTGCGCGGGCGTCGGAGCGCGCCGCGGGTCGGACGGCCTGCGCGGGTCGGAGCGGCCTGCGCGGCGTCGGAGCGGCCTGCGCGGCGTCGGGCGGCCTGCGCGGGTCGGAGCGGCCTGCGGGCGTCGGAGCGCCTGCGGGCGTCGGAGCGGCCTGCGCGGCGTCGGAGCGCCTGCGCGCCTGAGCGCCTTGCGCGCCGGTGCCAGTCGCTCCGGTTTGCGTGGTCCACACAGAAGCCATTGTTGGACTCTTTTTTTTTTTCTGGCAGTGGTTTGTTTGGCCCAGAGAGCCAGAGACCAGGCCCAGAGCCAGAAAGAGAGCCAGGCCAGGCCAGCCAGAGACCAGGCAGAGCCAGAGACCAGGCCCAGAGCGGAACTGGGACCGGTCGCGGCCCTCGTGGCCTTCACCATCTTCAGTTAAAGTGCTCATGTTTCGTTCTAGTCTTACGAATACTTGGATTTTTGTATCTGGACCAGACCCTAAAACACAGGGTCTGGTCCAGAATGATGACATCATTACAGATTTTAACGAGCCAAAAACATGAACATTGTCGAAGTCTTCAACCTTGAGTTGGTTCAAAATGGATTTATCGGATCCACAAAAGAAGAAACGTGAGACTAATCGACCACTAAAACAAGTTACACGTCTAACTGAGCCGGTCAAAACTGGGTTTTAACTGGGACTAAACTTGGAACTGAACTAGAACAGGACCAAACTAAATCCAGACTAAAACCAGGAACTAAACCAGGACAAAACGCACATTTAGAGTATGATTATCCTGGTTTAAAACCCATTTTAGTCTTTATATATAATAATAATATTATTATTCAACAACAACAAATAATATTATTATTTATATATATATATATATATATATATATATATATATATATTATATAAAATGTATTTTTTTTACAATTTTTGTCCATCCATCTTCTTCCGCTTTATCCGGGGCCGGGTCGCGGGGGCAGCAGTCTAAGCAGGGACTCCCAGACTTCCTTTTCCCCAGACACTTCTCCAACTCCTCCGGGGGAGATCCAGAGCGTTCCCAGGCCAGCCGAGAGACATAGTCCTCCAGCGTGTCCTGGGTCTTCCCCGGGGCCTCCTCCCGGTGGGACAATGCCCCCGAAACACCTCCCTAGGGAGGGCGTCCAGGAGGCATCCGGAACAGATGCCCGAAGCCTACCCAAAGCTCATGACCAAAGGTGAGGGAGGAACGTAGAGTTGAGGTAAATCGAGAGCTTTGTCTTTCGACTCAGCTTCCTTCTTCACCACAACGGTCCGTGTAGCGACCGGCATCACTGCAGACGCTGGCACCGATCCAACTGTCAATCTCAACGCTCCATCCTTCCCTCACTCGTGAACAAGATCCCGAGATACTTAAACTCTCCACTTGGGGCAAGAACTCCCCAACCCACCTGGAGAGGGCAAGCCACCTTTTTCCGGTCGAGAACCATGGCTCAGATTTGGAGGTGCTGATTCTCATCCCAGCTGCTTCACACTCGCTGCAAACGCGTCCCAGAGCATGTTGCAGGTCCAGGTCTGATGGAGCCATCAGGACAACATCATCTGCAAAGCAGCAGAGATGAGATCCTGTGCTCTCCAAACCGGACCCCCTCCGCCCCTGACTGCGCCTAGAAAATTCTGTCCATAAAAACAATGAACAGAACCGGTGACAAAGGGCAGCCCTGAGGAGCCCCACACACGCACTGGGAACAGATCTGTATTATTTTATTTGTATTTGTTGTTTTTATATTCGTTCCTCGTTTGTACGTTTTATTTCACTGACATTAAAACCTTTGATGTCTTATTCCTCGCACATGTGCCATGTCACGCACAATATATTTAGAAATTCGTCATTTTCTGTTTTTGCCACTTTATTTTGCACTTTTTATTCTCATTTATCTTTTTGCACTATATTATTATATTACATTATGTAACGTGTGATTTCACTGTCCAACTAATGTCAATGGCAGTTTGTCTAAACGTAGACCAGGTTCGGTCCTGGGTTGTGAGCCTGGATTCAGTCCGGGTTTGCGTTTTGTCGTGTGTTCCGAGGTGGCGTTTGGCGTGACACGTTGACTGTCAGTATGGAATCGTGCTAACGTTTGCTTGATGTCTTTCCCGCAGACGGCGTTCAGCTCGGTCCCGACGCAGCTGCAGATCAAGTTGGAACCTCTGGTTCTGAAAGCCGAGTCTCTGGATTCCGCCGCCGGCGACGTCCTGGCCGTGGACCAGACCGAGCCCGTGGACCTGTCCTTGAACAAGCCGCGGTCGCCCCTCCCCGCCTCCGTCTCGAGCCCCGCCCTCAACCCCGCCCCCGCCCTCGCGCAGCCGGGCCTCAGCGCCACGCCCGTCCCGGCCAACGTGCAGTCCATCGGCTCCATGGTGAGACTCCTGACCAATGTGCGTTGAACATGCTCTTGACGTGATTTTTAGCCTGATTTTCCTCTGGTTTTCAGTCGCTCTGTCGTCGCTAACGTAAAGCGGACGCCGCTCGTAGTTCAGGGCGGGCGCCACTGGACTGGACCGGACTTGGTTGAATTCTAAGCCAGATTTTAGTCCCGCGCCGGTATAAATTAGGCGTAGATTTGTCTCTGTAGAAATGATTCAGCCGCGACTCGACGGCTTTAATCATGTTTGTCAGAGTTGTGCAGTTCTACGTCCCGCCACAAGACGGGGGGGCGCTAAAGGAAACCCGTGGAAACGAGCCTGCGGACTTGGACTATGGTTCCTTTTTGATGGTCTCGGAACTCGCCGGCGATGAGAAGCGAAGCCCAGAACGCGTGACGACCACAGCGAGGAGCGGGAGACCTTCTGATGAACCGCAGCGACGGAGCAACGGCGACGAAGAGGAAGCGAAGAGTAACCGATAACCGGGCCAGCACCCGCCCGTACCAACCCCCCCAAGAACTGAGCCGAAAAAAGGAAAATGGACCCAAAAATCCAAGGATCCGCGACACCACCCCTGATGAAGAAGAGCGGGACGGTTGCCGAAGACCGCAGACGTCTGGATTGCCCCTCACCACCGGCCGATTGTAGCCCAGCGACCGGGCATCGGCGTCCGAGAACGGCGTCAGAAATGTCCTCCGGGTCGACGCCCCCCCGCTCCTCCCGTGAGTGTTTTTGGGGCGTCGCTCTCGTCCTCTTCCACCTCCAAAAGCCAAAAAGCCCCCTCGCTGTGGCACGTCGCGCCCCGCCCCAAAGCGCACTGAACTCGGGCGGATGTTCGGACGGTCCCGGTGGTCTTATTTCGACCCGCCGTCTGAACACGTTAACTGAAACGCGGCGCTTTGCCTGGCTCTAACCGCGCTCTTCTTCCTTCTGCCCAGGTCTTGTCGCCGGGCTCGATCCTCGCCACGCAAGGCGCCGGCGGGCAGCAGATCCTCCACGTGATCCACACCATCCCGTCTGTGAGCATGCCCAGCAAAGTGGGCCAGCTGCAGACCATCCCCGTGGTGGTCCAGTCGCTGCCCGTGGTCTACACCGCCATGCCCTCCGACGGCGTGGCGACCGCAGCCATCACCGTGCCTCTGATCGGCAGCGACGGCAGAGCGGAGGGCTCGGGTGAGGGGGGACGAGAGGGGCCGACGGCGCCTTGGGCATTTTCAAATATGTTATGGCAAAACACGATGGTCTTTAAAGGAACATCAGGATAAGATGTGTTTTAGAGCGGTTCAGCACTTTAGCAGTGGTGGTCCGAGAACGCTAAACTTTATTGTGTTTATTATTATTTATTGTTATTGTTATTCTTTATTATTGTTATTATTATTCTTCTTATTATTATTTATTATTGTTATTATATTATTATTATTATCATTATTGTTATTACTTCTTGTTATTGTTATTATTATTATTATTATTATTATTATTATTATTATCATTATCATTATCATTATTATCATTATCATCATCATCATCTCATTCCGGGCGTTTAAAGATATTTGTTGTTCCAGTCCGGATTAAACCCGGTTCCACGTCTCCTGAGATCCACAGCGACAGTGGACGCAGAGAGCGAGTCGTGTGCCGTGATCAGCCAGAGCATCGACCCCAGGTAACTGCTGCTGGGGTCTCGGGGGGGTCGGGCGCTGATGGTGTGAACGGCCATGAAACTCCCTCTTTTAAATGAACTCTCCGAGCCCCCTTCTTTCCTTCGCGCCCCCTTCTTTCCTTCGCGCCCCCTTCTTTCCTTCGCGCCCCCTTCTTCCTTTCGCGCCCTTTCTTTCCTTCGCGCCCCCTTCTTTCCTTCGCGCCCCCCGTGCAGTTCGCACCAGGTTGTATTTTGTCTCAGTCCGTTCAGGATCTTTCACGTACGAAACTCTAAAGTTTCAACTTGTTAATGACATTAATTACAGCAGATGAATTCAGCTCGTTTGATCGGTGCTCGATGGCGGCGGCACAGTCACTTTCATTAATCCTGTTCATGAGCTCGTCTTCTCTGCTCCTCCTCTCCGCCACCACCCCTCCTCTGCACCTTCTCTTCTCTCCTCCTTCTCTGCTCCTCCTTCTTCTCCTCCTCTGCTCCTCCTTCTTCTCCTCCTCTGCTCCTCCTCCTTCTCCTCCTCTGCTCCTTCTTGCTCCTCCCTTCTCCCTCCTCTGCACCTTCTCTGCTCCTCCTTCTCCTCCACTACTCCTCCTCCTGCACCTCCTCTCCTCCTCCTCTGCTCCTCCTTTGCTCCTTCTTCTCCTCCTCTGCACCTTCTCTGCTCCTCCTTCTTCTCCTTCTCTGCTCCTCCTCTGCTCCTTCTCTGCTCCTCCTTCTGCTCCTTCTCTCTCTTCTGCTGCTCCTCTCTGCTCTAAAGGAAAGTCGTTCGAAGCATTTCTGACTCAAATCACCTTCATCACATCGGTGTGCCACATTAGCATGTCGGGGCAAGCTAGCTTTTTTTGTTTCCCCCTGCTGCCAGTAGATGGAGCACTAACACGAATTCCGATGAGGGAACGAATGGCTGAGAGAGAAAGTCAAGTGTGGTTTTCAGTTCATACAGTATTTAAAGTTCTACGACATTAAACTCTCTTGTTCTTTTGCTTTGGCGTTTAAAGGGCCAAAGAATGCAGAACATGTGTTCTCGTTTCAGGGCCGTTTCTCGTTTAGGGCCGCGGGACCCTGTCAAACGGGAACACACCGTTAAGCACGCGTCAGGCTTAGTTAGTTCAAGTGGAAGTTCGGGTTAAGAGTCACTAAGGCTGAATCATTCTTATTAAACTCATTGTTTTTCATTAATTGGTTCATGCTTTTCTACGGCATTAATAAGTGTAGTTATTATAAAGTGTTTCCATTTAAATCATGAATATTCACAAGCCGGACTGGAAAAGGGCGGACCACCAAAGGACGGCCAATCAGCTCCCGCATAGGGCTTTAAACTGGGGCTTACGCTGAGACTTTATATATAAACTCATAAAGGTTGAAATATAATGACTGAATATTTACGAAGGAAGTGTATTTTTGCGGAAAAGCTGAATTATTATTTTTATTAATATTTTTTTTATTATTATTAATTTTGTTAATCTAATGTCATTGTCTTTGTCATAATCCGATTTAAAAAAAAATTTTTTAAGAGTTGACTCGTCCCAATTGGTCGATGAGTTGTTGCGTTCCTATTTATGAGAATTTCAGTTGTTTGAATGTGAAAACCAAACTAAGAGACTAAATCCAGGCGAATTTAGACTTAAAAAGGAAAAAAAATCAAACCTGTTTTTGTATTTGAACGTTTTCTTTGTGAAAACGTTTGTGTCAGAAGGAGGAGGAGCTTTGTGTTGCGTCGCGATCACATGGTTCCCCTCATCAATAACACACCGGGACGAGCTGGTTCTCGATGACATCATTTGGGTTCAAACGCCGCGTGACCTTTCCCACATAAAACAAGTGGAGGCGGCGGCGCCTTCGTGCAGTCGCCACATTATGCTTAAGCCTGAGCCACACCCGGCGGGCGCGGCAGCTGCAACCGTTCCCCGGGAGTGTCCTCGGAGGAGCAGGGCATCATGGGAGGTGTGTGTGTGTGTGTGTGCGCGAGTGTGTGTGTGTGTGTGTGTGTGTGTGCGGAGAGAGGAGAGACCGGGCAGAGCTGTAAACAGGATGACGTAATGCGCTCGGCGTCAGTCACACTTCCACAGAACCACGTGTAAAAGGGGCTCGCTGTGAGTCGCTGTGGGGTCGCTGTGGGGTCGCTGTGGGGTCTCTGGGTCGCTGTGGGGTCGCTGTGAGTCTCTGTGGGGTCGCTGTGGGGTCGCTGTGGGGTCGCTGTGAGGTCGCTGTGAGTCGCTGTGGGATCGCTGTGGATCGCTGTGGATCGCTGTGGGGTCGCTGTGGGGTCGCTGTGGGGTCGCTGTGGGATCGCTGTGGTCGCTGTGGGGTCGCTGTGGGTCGCTGTGGGTCGCTGTGGGTCGCTGTGGGGTCGCTGTGGGTCGCTGTGGGTCGCTGAGTCGCTATGTCGCTGTGAGGTCTCTGTGGTCTCTGTGGGTCGCCTGTGAGTCGCTGTGAGGTCTCTGGTCGCTGTGGGGTCGCTGTGAGGTCTCTGTCGCTGTCGAGGGTCGCTGTGGGGTCGCTGTGGGTCGTCTGGGTCGCTGTGGGGTCGCTGTGGGGTCGGGTCGCTGTGAGGTCGCTGTGAGCGCTGTGAGCGTGTCAGTAAATGATGCGTTTAATCTGCTTCTTTTCTAACACCGTTTCCGTGTGCCGCTCGGTGAATAGTGTGAGTCGAGGTCAGATTACGCTGGTGCGTTGCCAGAGCGTAGTGCGGCGCCGTAGAACCTGCGGTCAGTTTTTGTCACCGTTTGAGACGAGACAGCACTTTTGACTCAAACGCACTGAACACGAATATATTTCAGATTTGACTCAACATTTTGCCCTTTTTTCCCCATTTGTTTGACCATTTTTTTGTAAAGTTTATAATCGTACTTCCTGTTGGACATGAATATGACACAGGCAGAGGTCATTCCACAGCTGTTACCTAGCAACCAGACTGTAAACAAGAGCCCAAATCCACAGTTCTGACTGACACAATAACACCATAGAACACCTTTATTTAGTCCAACGACGGTTTAAACTGTCAGTTAGTGTGTCAGTTAAGTGTCAGCTGTCTCTGTGTCGCACGCTGATGACATCACAGAGGGAGTCAGCTCCACTTCCTGTCGTTTTAAACTTTTCTCTTTTTAAATGAGACGATCGCATCTGATGGAGCGGCGCAAGAAACACAAATCATTTAATATTGTCACTTGTAGATTTAACGAGGGACAACACTTTTACTCGAGTAAGAGTAAAAACGTGTAGTATCAGAAAGTTACTCCAGGAAGTGCAGTTGTAACGCGTCTTTTGAAATGAAACGGTGAAAACGGCTTTGCAAAGACAAAAAACACAAAGTACAAGACGCAGCGGCGGGAGGACGTTTATTGTCTGGTAAATGCTGCCTCTTAGTGGACAAATCGCAAACTACAACCCAAAAGCAGAAATGTCCCACAGCAGACGAAACGGGGTCTGAACCAGAACCGTGTCCGAAAAGCCTATTGTGTGTGTGTGTGTGTGTGTAAAGCCGTTGTGTGTTTGTGTCTAAACCTGTTGTGTGCTTGTGTGTGTATCTAAAGCCTATTGTGTGTGTGTGTGTCTAAAGCTGTTGTGTGCTTGTGTGTGTATCTAAAGCCTATTGTGTGTGTGTGTGTGTGTCTAAAGCTGTTGTGTGTTTGTGTGTTTTCTAAAGCCGTGCGTGTGCTTGTGTTGTGTATCTAAAGCCGTTGCGTGCGTGTGTGTGTGTGTCTAAAGCCGTTGTGTGTGTGTGTGTGTGTGGTATCTAAAGCCGTTGTGTGTGTGTGTGCCGTGTGTGTGTATATCTAAAGCCATTGTGTGTGTTGGTTTTCTAAAGCGGTGTGTGTGTGTTGTGTGTGTGTGTGCTAAAAGCCGTTTGTGTGTGCGTGTGTGTGTATCTAAAGCCGTTGTTGTGCTTGTGTGTGTGTATCAAAGCCGTTGTGTGCTTTGTGTGTGTATCTAAAGCCGTTGTGTGTGTGTGTGTATCTAAAGCGTTGTTGTGCGTGTTATCTAAAGCAGTTTGTCTTGGTGTGTGTGCATCTAAAGCCGTTGTGTGTGGTGTGTATTCTAAAGCCGTTGTGTGTGTGTGTATCTAAGCCGTTGTGTGTGCGTGTGTGTGTGATCTAAAGCCGTTGTGTGTGCTTGTGTGTGTATCTAAAGCCGTTGGTGTGTTGTGTGTGTGTGTATCTAAAGCCGTTGTGTGTGTGTGATTGTGTTGTATCTAAAGCCGTTGTGTGTGCTTGTGTGTGTGTATCTAAAGCCGTTGTGTGGCTTGTGTGTTATCTAAAGCCGTTTGTGTGCTTGTGTGTGTATCTAAAGCCGTTGTGTGTGCTGTGTGTGTGTAATCTAAGCGTTGTGTGTGCTTGTGTGTGTGTATCTAAAGCCTTGTGTGTGCTTGTGTGTGTGTATCTAAAAGCCGTTGTGTGTGCGTGTGTGTGTATCTAAAGCCGTTGTGTGTGCGTGTGTGTATCTAAAGCCGTTGCGTGTGTGTGTGTGTCTAAAGCCGTTGCGTGCGTTGTGTGTGTATCTAAAGCCGTTGCGTGTGTGTGTGTGTATCTAAAGCCGTTTGTGTGTGTGTATCTAAAGCCGTTGCGTGCGTGTGTGCAGCGCCGTGATCGACCTGGAGCAGATGGACCCGGACTTTCCGGACGTGAAGCGGCGCAGGATCCACATGTGCGACTACGAGGGCTGTCGAAAGGTCTACACCAAGAGCTCGCACCTGAAGGCCCACCGGCGGATACACACAGGTCGGAGCTCGTTTGGCGTCGTGGCGTGCGCGTGGCGTGCGCGTGGCAGTGCCGTGCGGGTTACGTTCCAGCAGAACGTTGAATTAGCCAATCAATGCATCAATTAACTCCAATTATTGAAATCATTTGAACATATGACAGCGTTAGTACTGCAGGTAACGACACAAAATGACACAAAACGACATTCATGACAACATACTCACAATCACAGCGTCCTGTGCAGAAGCGCTCAGAATCACGCCTCATGTGCCACAAACACATGTGCCAAAAAAAACATCTCTGCGTTCCAACAGCCGTGATCAAACTCACTGCCGCTCCCAGACTCACCTCCGCTCCCAGACTCACCTGACCGCTCCCAGCTCACCTGCCGCTCCCAGACTCACCTGCCGCTCCCAGACTCACCTGTCGCTCCCAGACTCACCTGCCGCTCCCAGACTCACCTGTCGCTCCCAGACTCACCTGTCGCTCCCAGATGCAACCCAAACCACGCCTTTCCTGAACAAACCTCTTGTATTTCTCTGAAGTGGAGTAGGTCCAAACACAGCCTGATTCACTCACTCTTCAGGAAAACGGATTATTTGGATATATTTTAGAACATTTTATATTTAGTTGTGACTCACGGTCATTTTAGATTTGATTGGTCAATCACTGATTGCCTTGATTGCCCTTACGCACAACACTGGCGTGTGTGTTTCTGTTGTAAGTCTCACTCTTGTAAACGTCTCTTGTTGTTTCTCGTTGTAACGTCTCTCTTGTAAACGTCTCGCTCTTGTAAACGTCTCGCTCTTGTAAACGTCTCATCTTGTGTGTTTCTGTTGTAAAGTCTCACTCTTGTGGTGTTTCTCTTGTAAACGTCTCTCTTGTAAACGTCTCTTTGTACGTCTGGCTCTTGTAAACGTCTCTCTTTCTCTTGTAAACGTCTCACTCTTGTAAACGTCTCAACGTCTGGCTCTTGTAAACGTCTCTCTTGTAAACGTCTCACTCTTGTAAACGTCTCACTCTTGTAAACGTCTGGCTCTTGTAAAAGTCTGTGTCTCTTGTAAACGTAAACGTCTGGTCTCTGTAAACGTCTGGCTCTTGTAAACGTCTGGCTCTTGTAAACGTCTGGCTCTTGTAAACGTCTTGTAAACGTCTGGCTCTCGCTCTTTGTAAACGTCTCGCTCTTGTAACGTCTCGCTCTTGAACGTCTCACTCTGTGTCTGTTGTAAACGTCTGCTCTTGTAACGTCTCGTCTTGTAAACGTCTCGCTCTTGTAAACGTCTCGCTGTAAACTCTCCTCTTGTAAACGTCTCACTCTTGTGTGTTTCTGTTGTAAACGTCTCATCTGTAAACGTCCTCACTCTTGTAAACGTCTCACTCTTGTGTGTTTCGTTCTCTTGTAACGTCTCGCTTTGTAAACGTCTCGCTCTTGTAAACGTCTCGCTCTTGAAACGTCTCACTCTTGTAAACGTCTCACTCTTGTACGTCTCACTCTTGTGTTTTCTTTGTAAACGTTCGCTCTTGTAAACGTCTCCTCTTGTTAAACGTCTCACTCTTGTGTGTTTCTCTTGTTGTAAACGTCTCACTCTTGTAAACGTCTCGTAACTCTCCTCTTGTGTTTCTCTTGTAAACGTCTCGCTCTTGTAAAAACGTTGGCTCTTGTAAACGTCTGCTCTTGTAAAGTCTCGCCTCTGTAAACGTCTCGCTCTTAAACGTCTCGCTCTTGTAAACGTCTCGCTCTTGTAACGTCTCGCTCTTGTAAACGTTCACTCTTGTAAACGTCTCACTCTTGTGTGTTTTCTGTAAACGTCTGCTCTTGTAAACGTCTGGCTCTTTGTAAACGTCTCTCTTAAACGTCTCGCTCTTGTAAACGTCTCCTCTTGTGTGCTTGTGTTTCCCGCAGGAGAGAAGCCGTACCATTGCACCTGGGAGGGCTGCACGTGGCGCTTTGCCCGCTCCGACGAACTCACGCGGCATTTCCGAAAACACACGGGCATCAAGCCGTTCCGGTGCACCGAGTGCGACCGCTCCTTCTCCAGATCCGACCACCTGTCCTGCACCGGCGCCGCCACGTCATGATGTGAACTCTACCGCAAAGAAACCACGCACAGACTCTGCCCCGGAAAACCGCACGGCGCCGCCCAAACCGCACGGCGCCGCCCAAACGCACGCGCCGCCCAACCGGCGCCGCCCAAACCACGGCGCCGCCCAAACCGCACGGCGCCGCCCAAACCGCACACGTCTCTACGTCTGTTTCAATGACTTGAGTTTAGTGACGTTTAAAGGCGCGTTTTGTTCCTTTTCGCCGCCCGTGTCCGTTCTTAAAGCTCACGGTATCGATCTATGAAGTGCGATATCGTCACGGAAACGGTCAAGCTAAACGGCAGAAGCGCTCGCAGATGAGGTCAAAGTTCACACCGTTTCGCACAATTTCGAGGTCAAAGCGTCAAAATTGTGCAGATTTTTGCTCAAACAGTAAGAAAAGTGCAGTAGAAAGTACAGATTCCTGCTCTCAAAAGTCAAAGTACCCGCTGTTCAATGTATGTCGTAGATGTTAAGTATTCAACATTCCACAGCTCAAATGTCAATAAATTACAAAAGAATTAATCAAAAGATAAATACTGAGCTCCACAAAATATGTTTTTTTTTAAGTCGTCGTGATTCTCGAGGTTTTTTTGCCTGGAAAGTTCCACAAAACTGCGTTTTTTTTCCCTCCAAAAATACCCAGAAAACCCCGCTTTTGTTCAGAGAACGGCTCGTTTAAAGCTGCACTGCGGAACTGTGGAAAGCGGTAACTGCATTTCCACTCCCGTCCACTGGAAAAGTTGGATTTTACTTTTTAGCTCAGAAAAAAGCCCGCACGTCAGATTTCCCATAAACTGCTCCGTCAGTTATTTGTATTTCCTGTTTTTAAAGCGATCGAACGATTTGAAAAACTGTCCCCAAAAAAGCCTTGAAAATCTCTAGAATTCAAGTCATTTTAACTGGCGTAGATAACCACGTGTTTGGAGTCATGTGACCGTCGTCTTGCCGATGTGAAGAATCAAAAGTGAAACGAACGCAATTCGAAACGTGCGTTTTTGTTGTTGTTTTTTTGACATATTTGAAAGAAAACCTTTGACGATACGATGCGTTTCCTCAATCTAAAGTAAATCTGTATTTTTACATTCTAAAATGCAAGACTTCTCCATGGAGACGTTATTGCGTTGCCTGGAATGTTCCGCAATAAGGCATTAAAGGACAGCTCTGACACGGTTCCTTCTTCAAAAACACACGTGGACTTGTTTTTACTCTTTCATTCGGCTTTTAAGTCCCCACATCACCCGCGCCTTTACGTTACCAAGCTAGCGGGGCAAGCTAGCTTCCATTTATTTCCCCCTTGTAATTCCCTCTGCTGCCAGTAGATGGAGGCGCCAACACAAACTCCCGATGATGGAAGGCCCGTTTTACGCTCGGAGTAGGTGCGTGAGCTGCGACTCCAGAGGAACTCAAAACGGCCTAATGCCACGCCGCGGAACATTCCAGAGCAAAGCGATAACCTCAAACGCCGGGAAAGTGACGCGGCGCCCCTCGGAATCGGGCGGAACGTTCCCCCGGGCCCGTTTTTATGTTTTTTTAAACGTTTTTAAACAAACGGCGCGCTTGAATTGCCTTTTGCGGAGCTTTTATGACGGCGGCGGGTTCACGGTTCCGTCTTGTGACCCTGTGGTTTTCGGGCGGACGACGTCATCATTTTTTTTCTTTTCGCGGAGAAAGGAACGATATTTTTTACCGGACGTGACGGGGGGACTTTTGATGCCACCTCAGCAGCTTTCGCCACTCTTTCAACCCGCTCGGAGCCCGACGATCAAGACCTTTGCCCTTTTTTCATTGTTTTAAGTGTTTTAACCGTACTTTTTTGTAACGACCCCCAAAAAAAACGTGTAAATATTAAAAATTTAAGGTGTATTTTTGATGGTCGCTCAAAGTTTATGAGCTCAATCGGAGCCGTGTGAAAGATCGATGTCAAAAAAAATGGTTCTGTTTTTGTTTGAGACTCAAAAGTTCAAATGTTTCACACCAATTATTCCAAAGTCATTGAAAATTCCAGATTGGAGGCGAAACTTTCAGTGGAACAACAATTTTTCATTGAGATTTTACTGGAGAAATACTTCGGTTCCATTTTGAGGCAAGAACGCAGTATTTCTATTTCTAACGGACAATTCTACCCTGGAAAATGGTTTATTAAACTTAAAATCACTTGGCATTTTCGCCTCCGTTTGCACATTTTCAACAGGATTTTAAAGGGTTTGTTCATGTTGCTTTGAGTTTATTTGGCATTTCAATCCTCCCCACACACACACACACACACACACACACACACACACACATTTTTCACACACATTTCAGGTTTATTCTTGCGTCGCGGGGCACGATTTTATCCTGAAATGTAGAAAAGTGATGGAACCCATGTGACACCTGTAACTTCTTCACCGCCACCGATGTTTTTTGGTGGATTTTCAAACGCATTTTTTGGTGGCGTTCTTTTCCCGCAGCTGACGTGACGCCAAGACGCATTTTCGGACTCTCTTTCCGGACGTTTTTCCGGACGTTTCCCCCTCGAACGCTCCGACGCTGTGAAGCCTTTTGTTTTCACGCAGAACTGTTCATGACCATATTTTTAACAGTATTTTGTTGTCATTGCGTCGGGGGGAAAAACAGACCCCTGTTATTTCTGTGGATTTCTCCGTGTTTTCCGTTCGGGGCTGTGAAGTTTAGACTCTTGCAGGGAATAGATGCAGGTTTTTTTGCGTGTTTTCTGTTTTTTTTTTGAATGTTTGTGTTTGTTGTAATGATGGCGTGAGCGCATGATATTGTGGTTTTAAATGTTTTTATTATTTTTTATATATATATTTTTTTCCTTTTAGACTTCACGTCGCGGGCCCGTCGAGCCTTAAACATTTTAAATTTAAAACGGTAAAGTCGGAGCCGCGGACGGACGACTCGCAAATGCCAGTGTTTTGGTCGTTTTTTAAATTTTTATTTATACGTATTTTTTTCCTCTTTTTCTTTATTTTTATTTTTTCAAACTATTCACAAAAGTGCCACAAAGAATATATAGATTTAAGGACACGCGCTTCTCTTTAGTACGTCCGTTTTAGAGGTTTGTACGGAATAAGTGCCATTTTACGTGTTTTTGGCGACATCTGGTGGTGTCAAATGAAATGACTCTTGTTCTCAACGATGAGTTCAAAGCGGATCCGTTTGACCCGGGGTTCGTCTCGGTCGGGCTTTAATCATTGGTCAGTCGTTGATTCCGTCCATCGTCTTCGGGAGGAGGAGCTCCGCACGCACCGCAGCCAGATGATTGGACGAGAGAGGGCGCCGACCATAACGAGGCGGCAAAAAGCAGAGAGAGAAACGCAAAAGAGTCGACAGTAAAAGAGACAAAAACTGGACTGAAGCAACAAAAATATGACTAAAAGCGACAAAATGTATCAAAAGTAAACGTCACAAAAAAATCACAAAAAACGTTTAAAAAAAGTGCCTAAAAATTAACAAAATGCCATTACGAGCGTCACAAAGAACGAACTAAAAGCAACAGACACTTTCATCACGCCAAACTCCGACGTGATCTCGTGCTAAAGCGCCGCGTTTCCACTGACGCTAACTTGTATGTCGAGCCGTAACGACGCAAAGCTAGCAAAGCACGTTAGCAACAGCCGTTTCCTGTTTGTGGCTTTAAGAGCCCGAATGTGGTGTTTCCAGGTCAGAATGCGTCTGACATGATTCCATAAAGAGAGGTTCAAACGCGGCGTCGAGGCTTTGCACACAAGGCAAAGACATGAGGCAAAACCGTTCCTGTGCACGCTCGCTTTAGCCACGCCCCTCTGCGTAGTGTAGACGCAGAGAAGTGACAGAAGCTGAGGAGAAACCGGAAGTAGTTTCTTGTTCAGGGCCAGTAAAAATGTGGCTAACGTCCCTCCAAACTCATTTAAGGGGTCAGAGTAGAACGTCGATTGACCGGTAAAGACCCTTTGAGACGCTTCACCCTGGTCCTGTCCTGTCCTGGTCCTGGTCCTACAACTGATTCCACAGCTCATTCGTTGGCACAGATACTCTGTGTTTCATTTCAATTAGATACAATCATGTTTTCGATTTTGTCGTCGTAAATGAACATGTTTTAATTTCACACTTTTAAACTGGACTATTTTCTTTTACGTTGCGTTCTTGAAACACTGGTGCCGTTTGTGGTCCGTCTGTGGTCCGTCCGTGGTCCGTGTTTGTTTGTGTCCGTCCGTGGTCCGTCCGTGGCTCCGAGCTGACCCAAGATCTGCCCGCGACTTCCGAACCGTCGCCGACCCGCAATCGGCTCCCGCAACCACTCTGTGACCGGAGCTGATCCCGGGTCTGTTTTGAAGCCTGTTTTATGGAACTCAAAACGCCTCGACGCTATTTACTATTTATTTTAAAAAAAACAAAAGCACACAGATGTCGTCTCATGCCAGGAATCGCCCGTTTTTGACAAATGAAAAAGTAAAAACGCCGATGTTTTTGTTGGTGAAGACGATGGCGCTTGTTGCACGTGACAAACGGGGCTTTTCACGCTTGAAAACGGCATGAAAAGAATTCTAATCGGTCACTAAATGTGGACAGAATTATTTTTGGTATTTGGGGCAAGATGCTTTTACAAACTCTCCTTTTTTAAACGAACACAAACTCTTATTTCTGCTACTTTACGGGACAAGAAGATCCAACGAGGACTCGCGGAACAACAAAACCCAGGAAATTAAACCGGGATTTAGCCTGATTTCAATATTTTATGTGAAATTAACACATACATTTGACAATTCACTTTATTTCACATTTGGAAACTGCTTTTGTTTGTAAAATTGCTATAAAAATAAGTGTTTGAATTGCCTTAATTCAAAATATTTGCTTAAGATAATTAAATGGAAAAATGTGTCGAAGTTTGACAATTTTTTTTTTTTTTTTTGCATTGATTGATTTGGGCAAACTCATTTCTCCACATTTGGTGACTTCACTGCAAAAATGAATTGTTTTCATGCGTTAACTCGACTTGAATTCAGAAGTTGGTCTTCTGTTCCAACGTTTTAGATTTTCTGCGCTTTTTCAATCGTTTTATTTTGTATTTTTTTCCTCGTCGTAATCCACACGATTCTGTTTTTACTCATTTGTTTATTTGAATCCGATTTGAGGCGTGGCCCGTCACACTTGGCTCGCCGAACCGGATTCACGCCGAACGCTCATCCGCCGCTACCGAGACCACGCGGCGGAGAAATCGTTTCCTTTCTGTTCCTCGAGTTTGCGATAGTTTTTTTTATGAAATCGAACTTTCTGAACGGCAAAATCGAGGTAAATTTGGCAAAAAAACGGCCCAGTACTCTACATTTAGATGCCTTTTTTTTAAAACTGTAGGTTGACGTAAAACGACTTTATTGTGACACGAATGATCGATAATCCATTCACCGAATAATCCGATAATAATCCCGGACATATCGAGATCAAACTGAAGATTTATGCGTCGAAAATGGGATTTAAAAAAAAAACCGCTGAAAACTGCGTGTTTTTACAACAAACTCGCCGACCGCTTTGAGTTTGCGCATTTAACCCTCGTGTCCCCCCCCCAACCCCCCCCAAACGAGTCCGGACGGCGCACACTCTGAACAAGTCCCCCGTTTTTGACCGCTGTGGCGCTTCCCACCGGCCCCCTGCTGCGTCCACACGAAAAGCACATGTTTCTATAGCGATGTATGCGTTTGAAGGCGACGTTCCTTTGTTTTGTCGCCCGTTTGTGTGTAAATACGTGTAAATACTGAGAGTAAATGTTCGCTCGAGCTCTATTTTTAACACTGACAAATGTGAACTTTTCATTCAGATTTTTGTTGTTTTTTTTGTGTTGTTTTTTGTTGTTTTTTTCCCCCTCCGAAGTGTTCGTCGTGTTTTGGTTTACGGAATACTGAATAATGACTAATGACGCCGATAATGGGTTTGTAGTTTGATCCCTGTGTTGTGCAAAGCCGTGTTGCATGGAGAGTCGTTTGTGTGACGTTGGTGGCGCATGTCCCAAGTTTCTCCCTCAAAAACAAACTCTTTTAAGAAACAAAGCTTTTTTTTTACACATATATAAATTGAATAAAAAGTTTTTTTTTGTCTGCTTTGTGTTGGTTGGAAGCCGAGGCCGAGTCCGCACCAAGGATGTCGATGGTTCTTTTCCCCTCGATTTTCTGACATTTGAAAAGTAAACGAGCATGCGTTTCCCGCGAGAGGGTTTGAACCGCTGACCGCTCGGTTGCCGTGACTCCAGGGCTGCAACTCTTTGTCATTTTAGTGAAACTGTTATCGACACGTTTGAATGCACTTTTCAGTAAAACAAAGAACACGATTTAGATTCGACCAAACATTTTGCCTGTTTTTTTTTTTCAATTTGACGGTTTTGGTGACGTTTGTAATGTCACTTCCTGGTTTGAAGAGGCCATTAAATATGACATAGGCAGAGACGCAAACTGTTACTAAGCAACCAGATTGTAAACGAGAGCCAAAATCAATTGAAAGTCATAGAATAGTTATGATTTGACAAATAACATGTTTAGTTTGTTACACTTTTTAAGAGAATTAAAATTTAAGTGGCAAATTTTCTCAGCATTTTAGATGGATGGAACAGCGCTTTTTGATGACATCAGAGGGATTCTGCACTACTTACTGCGACGTGCACGTGCACGTGCTAGTGCTACATCCTAGTGCGACATGCTAGTGCGACATGCTGCTGTGCGATGCATGCTAGTGCGACGTGCTAGTGCGACGTGCTAGTGCGACGTGCTAGTGCGACGTGCTAGTGCTGCTAGTGCGACGTGCTAGTGCGACGTGCTAGTGCGTGCTAGTGCGACGTGCTAGTGCGACGTGCTAGTGCGACGTGCTAGTGCGACGTGCTAGTGCGACCGTGCGAGGGCCCTTCTGCTGCCGCTTGCGTTTCCAAACTGAATCACAGCTCGTCTTTGGTCGTACGACAAAGTCAAATCCTTGTCTCACTTTGAGACTCGCCGCGCACGAGTCACGATCAGAATTCTGAACACAAACGCGCCGTGGAAACCCGAGCTACGGCTACGTCTTTGTTTCCTGTTAAAAAAGCACATTTCCCATTCTCATGTGTTAAAGATCCGGCAAAGAAGATTTTGGTGGTTTTTAAGGATTTCTTTGGCTTGGACAGGACCGCGTTGGGTGAGACATTCAGCAGTTTAGTCCTGCTCCGCCCCGACTCGACACCGGCCCAAAAGGGCTTCTTTAAGCATTTATTTACAAACCCTGATTAAGTGTATTTCTTATTTTAAATGATTTTAGCGCTGCAACTCTCATTCTTCCGGCGGTCGAGCTTCGGCTACAAACGGAACGAAGACGAACAAACACAAACACGCACACGCACGCACACAAACACACACACGCACACAAACACACACACGCGGCCCCAACAACAAACTGGGCGTCGTCATTATTGGCATTAGTGTGACCTTTGTCCTGTTCCTTTTGCCCGTCACTGATGATCAAACTGTTGCCGCCCTGGTGGACACGAGCGCACATTTAACCAATTCATTGAAGATTTGATTTAGTTTCTAGTGTGGACAAAAGCCCGGTTACCATGACGACATCACCCCATTTCTAATAATTCAGAGATCGGCCTTTTTCTGATGTGTTTTTCTGTGTTCGGATCAAGACTTTTCTACTGTGAGTTTGGTCTGTTCAGTCATGATGAAACCGCCTCATTTTGTAGAACCAATAAAATGTTTTTGGTGAAACTTTAAGAATGGGACCTTGTGGTTTTGTTGCCGGGGACGACGACGACTGTGTCCATCGATACTGTTGATGAAGGGGCGGAGCCAAACCGCCCCAAACCGCCCCAAAACTTGGGGACTGGGGGCCGGGACCTGGGGGCCGGGGACTGGGGCCGGGGGGCCGGGACCTGGGGGCCGGGGCCGGGGACTGGGACTGGGGCGGGACTGGGGGACCTGGGGCCTGGGGACCGGGGGCCGGGACCTGGGGACCTGGGCGGACCGGGGGACCGGGATGGCCGGGGACCGGGGCCGATCAAATAAACTTGAATCAGTTTATTTTTAGAGCACAATTTCAAAACAAAGTCATTAAAACACAAACAAACCATCATCATTATGAAATGAACTGTCGAACGAAACAGACTGTTTTGAACATTCTCTTTGGGAGGCGTTTTTGGCTCGTAGGTTCAGACGGGACAGAGAATGAGGAGGGACATTCAGCAGATGTGAAAAACAAGATGGCGCAGCTGACGGAGGCGCCACTCTGGCACCAGCAGGAGGCCGGTCCGCATTTAGTCCTGACTCTGGCACCAGCAGGAGGCCGGGTGCCCTCTGTCTTAGTCCCTGACTCTGGGCACCAGCAGGAGCCGGGTCCGCGTTTAGTCCAGACTCTGGCACCAGCAGGAGGCCGGTCCATGTAGTTGCCACACATTTATGCCAAAAGACTATAAGATGATGACACTGGCACAGAACATTGTGTGTGTGTGTGTGTGTCACGTGTGTGTGTGTGTGTGTGTGCGTGTGCGTGTGCGTCACACGCGGTGCGCGCGTGCAGCGTGCGCGTGTGTGGCGTGTGTGTGGCGCGTGCGCGCATATACGCACGTCTCTTTATGTATATAGATATATGTATCTATATATACACACACAATAAATAAATATATATATACTTTTAATACTTAGCCTGGAGTGACCATGTGTGGCTTTACCACAAGGGGGCGCTGCAGGACCACAAAGTCACACCTGTGAGAAGGGCACATACAGCAGCTTCAGTTTTACATATTTCTCTCAAAATGCTTGAGGTCATTATGAATCATTATGAGGTCATCCAGACGTCTCCTCGGGGTTTCTAAAGTCCATCTCACACTGTTCTGATCATTTCCCCCCTGAAGCGGGTCGAGTCGCCCCCCAGTGAAAACCGCAGGTCGTTTGTCGTTGCAGTGATTTCACACGTGGTCATTGGTCCTGCAGAAGCGCTTCTGTTTGCGTTGAAACTTTTATGAGTCCAAAAGTGGAGTCGGTTCTGGCTGTTCATTAACACGGGACCAAAGCCACGTTCAAAACACAACTTTATCAAGCTGAGCCACAAACGGGACGTGCGCTTGAAAGGGTTGAATCCAAAACTGTGCACAAAGAAGATGAAGGTGAATCCGTCCACATTTAAGTGCAAAGTCATTCCTAGTCGGCTGCAGCCCAGAGTACATACCACAGGTATCCATCTGCCGTTTCCATCGCCGGAGTTTCACGTCCAAGATGCACGAGGCACGGCAGACATTCGATATTTTGAGTATTTATGAATATTAGGGCGGTCCCAAAACACGAATGTGACGGCCACACAACCGTTTCCCTGCGGATGTGTTTTTTTACTTTAATAATGACCCTAATAGTAGTTTCTGCACGCTCGTCACTGTCGGCAGAATGATCAGTCCTGTTTTAATGTGTAACAAAAAGAATGTTTTTTAACATGAAACTAACGATGCAAAGAAAGAGAGAAAGAAGTGGACAAATATATATATATATATATATATAAAGAATTTGAGCTGGAGAAACGACGACTCTTTAACCGTGACCAAACACTCAAGTCACTAAACGTGTTCCAAATATTTGCGTGGAATTGTTCCTGTTTTGTCTCGTGAATATTGGAACCCGTTGCGTGGCTGTCCATCAAAAGATCTATTTCAAGACACATTTAAATTTAAAAAGGGGATTTGTTTGTGAGCGACGGATCCTTTAGTGTCTGTGTTAGGATCCCTTCCACCAGAAAAGTTCCATAGTGCTCCTTTACTGGCTGTCGAAAGGCCTGTAATCAAAGGTTTCGACAGCCGTGGCGTGCGGAGCAGAACAAAACGTAATGAGTCACTTCAGACGGTTTTATTCCAGCCCGAGTTTGGACCTGTTCAGACCTGCGCCAAAAACACTTAGCTAAAGTCTTTACGGAGGAAATGACACGTTTAGCAGAGGAATCGCTCCTGGTTACGACATTTGGATCCGTGGCGTTGAAGCGAAGCGAAGCGAAGCCGTTCTCGCTCTGATTGAACGATAGCCACGTTTCCACTGGTTCGCGCCAGTGTCTCCTCTGTGAACCGCGCCGTCCCCTTTAAGAGACGCAAAGTGGGCCGTCTTGAGCTTGGGAGGAGGAGCTCCGCCCCACAGCAAAGATGATTGGATGATGCAGCCAAAAAGCAGGGAAACGGAAAATAATCATTCCTCGCCAAACGATACAAGACTCAAAAACTGGACTAAAAGCGACAAAAACTCGCCAAAAGCAAACGTAAACGTGACTAAAAATGACACATATATAACAAAAAGGCATAAAAAAGTGCCTAAAAATGAACAAAATGCCATTACAAGCGACAGAAACCTTAAAGTGACACACTTCATCTGTCACAAACTCTCTGACTTAATCTCGTGCTAAAGTGCTGTGTTTCCACTGATGCTAACGTATACGTGAGCCTTAGCAACACAAAGCTAGCGAAGCACGTTAGCAACAGCTGTTTCCTGTTTGTGGCGTTGTCGAGAGCCCGAATGTGGTGTTTCCAGGTCAGAATGCGTCTGACATGATTCCATAAAGAGAGGTTCAAACGCGGGCGTCGAGGCTTTGCACACAAGGGAAAGACATGAGGCAAAACTGTTCCTGTGCACGCTTTAGCCACGCCCCTCACACACACACAAACTTCGAATGACTAAACATACTTGTTGCTCGTAGTTGCTTTTAGTCGAGTTTTTGTTGCTTTTTGACCCGTTTTTGGCAATAGCACCATGCTAGCTTTAGCCGCGTCTCACACACGATGTTGGAATCGCTGTGAAATCAGAGGATTAAAAAGTATAATTCAGGTACGATTTAGATTGGATTTATTAAGAAAAATACAACTTATGTTTGGGCGTTCCTTCTGCTCTCTCTCTCTCTCTCTCACTCTCTCTCTCTATCTATTCCTCATCTCACATTCTCTCTCCCTTTCTCTCCTCCCTCTCTCGCTCGCCCTCCCTCCCCCCTCCTCCTGTCGTTCCGGTCGGACCGGGGGGTCACGTGGAGCTTGAAGCGTCGCCTCGGATGAACTCGTCCATTTAAAACCGCAGGCGAAAACTCGCCGAGGGGAGGAGGACCGGAGGAGAGGAGGAGCAGCGAGGAGAGCAGAGGAGGACCCGGAGGAGGAGGAGGAGCAGCAGGGAGGAGGAGCAGGAGCAGCAGGAGGAGGAGGAGGAGGGCAGGA
Organism: Chaenogobius annularis; assembly: GCA_015082035.1. NCBI lineage: Eukaryota > Metazoa > Chordata > Actinopteri > Gobiiformes > Gobiidae > Chaenogobius > Chaenogobius annularis. The sequence continues at coordinate 126,511 of BJKM01000790.1, forward strand.
GGAGCAGCAGGAGGAGGAGCAGGAGCAGCAGGAGGAGGAGGAGGAGGAGGCAGCAGGAGGAGCAGAGGAGCAGAGGAGCAGAGAGAGCAGAGAGGAGCAGAGAGAGAGGAGACGCAGGAGGAGGAGCAGGAGCAGAGAGAGGAGGAGGAGCAGAGGAGCAGCAGGAGCAGAGGAGCAGGAGGAGCAGCAGAGGAGCAGGAGGAGGAGCAGGAGCAGCAGCAGGAGGAGGGCAGGAGGAGCAGGAGGAGGAGGAGGAGCAGCAGGAGGAGGAGGAGCAGGAGGAGCAGCAGGAGGAGCAGGAGGAGGAGCAGCAGCAGGAGGAGCAGAGGAGCAGCAGGAGGAGCAGGAGGAGGAGGCAGGAGGAGCAGACAGGAGGAGGCAGCAGCAGGAAGCAGAGAGCAGCAGCAGCAGGAGCAGGAGCAGCAGGAGGAGGGAGCAGAGGAGGAGGAGCGGGAGCAGCAGCAGGAGGAGGAGCAGGAGGAGGAGGAGCAGGAGGAGGAGGAGCAGGAGGAGGAGGAGCAGGAGGAAGAGGAGGAGGAAATGGACCCGCGCTTCGTGACAGTGAAAAACGCGCTCAGAACGAAGAGCGTGTTTGAACAGGACTTTGGAATGAGCCGACAAAAACCCCAAAAAGAAGCCTCAGCCAAGTTGAAATGTGAAGTCGTAAGTTCGTGAGTTTAGAGCGGGAGGGTCCAAAGTACGGCCCGGGAGCCAAACGCGGCCGTCATTCCTGCAGAATTGGCCCTTTTTTCTGTTCTTTTTCACATTAAAGGAGACGTATGACGCTTTCCCCAGGTACTTATTACTTCACATCATTTAACATTTTGTTCATCGTAATCGGCAATATTGAGCTAAAACGCAGAACCGATAAGCCCCGCCTCTTCATAGTGACGTTTCACCGTAACGAGCCGCAGATTTTCATTCATTCATTATTATGTATGCGTGCTTTAGTTTTTCAAATAATCTCATCTGAAGTACCGGCATGTGGGCGGGGCTAGGGGGACGGTGAAAACGCTGGAGCCTCAGGAGTCTTCTTGTCCGATTCTTGATCTGGTTTAGCCGCCGATGACTCGATGTTGTGATGTCATTGGAAACGCAGCAAATATAATTTTATTTTTCATATTTTATTTTTGTTCAAGTAAAACAGTCAATTCAATTCCAATATGTTCATTTAGCACAGATTACGAGCCACCTCACCTTTTATTCAAGCACTAAATGTGTCATATTGGGTTTAAAAAAGTAGATTTAAAAAGAAATTCTTGCATGAAAAAAGTACTGTTTATGTTTGGGCCAAGAAAAATGAGTCTGAGGGCTGCTTTTGGCCCTCAGGCCGTAGTTTTGACCGAGGCAGTCCCATGTTTAAAGTCCAGATAAATTCAAACCTGATTTCAACTTTCACAAAATGAAAAGGACGTCCGCAGTCTCATTTTTGCGTACAAATCTTTTATTTCAAACAAAATACATAAACGACGCCATTGTTGTCCTTAATTATAAACTCATAAAGACGTACAGCGAGTAGCAAAAAAACCAGGACAAATTTAACATGAAATCATCTAAAATCCCATTATTCAAAAACATAAACATTCAAATAAAACATAAACCAGACACATATTTACAGTCTTCTTAGAATAAATGTGATGTATTTACAAAAAAGACAAGAGAACTTAATCCACAAAGACTCAAAGAGATCGACTCGACGGGGCAGTGGTCCGAAAGAGGCTTTTCCAATCAGAAGATCCACCATTTTGATCATTTAAAAGAAACAAAAACATGTTCTGCATTTTTTCTATCGTTCTCGACCTTTAAACTTTGCCACGGGGGAAAATAAACGACGGCTAGCTCGCCACAACGCGCTAATGTACCTCCGACGTCGCAAAGCTGGGGCAATTTGAAGGCGAGTGTTTTTTTTTTTGTGAGGCTCAGAGGAGACGAGCGCGCGGACAGGACCGATCGACGCAAAAAAACGCACAAATCGGTCCCGTTCGCGCTCGTCTCCCGTTCGCACGCTCGTCTCCCGTTCGCGTGCTCGTCTCCCGTTCGCGCGCTCGTTTCCCGTTCGCGCGCTCGTTTCCTGTTCGCGCGCTCGTCTCCCGTTCGCGCGCTCGTCTCCCTTCGCAGCGCGTTCGTTTCCGTCGCGCGCTGTCTCCCGTTCGCGCTCGTTTCCGTTCGCAACGCGTCGTCTTCCGTCGCCTGCTAGACCTTCGCCTCGTTCCCGTTCGCGCGCTCGTTTCTCCCGTTCGCGCGTCGTCTCCGTTCGGCTCTCTCCCGTTCGCGCCGGTCTCCGTTCGCCGCACTTCTCCGTTCCGGCTGTCTGCCCATTCGCCGCTCGTCTTCCCGTTCGCGCGCTCGTCTCCGTTTCGCGCGCTTACTTCGCTCGCTCTCGTTGGCGCTCGTCTCCGTTCGGTCGCGCATCGTTCGTTCGCCGCGCGCTCGTCTCCAGCTGCGTTTTCGGCGAGAGAACAATGTCGGTTCAAAGCGTAAACAGAAGTGAAATGTGCTCAAATTTTAAACGTATTATATTCACGTTTATTTATTCTAACTGAAAATCATCGCGTCGTCAAAGCCGTTCCGTGTGGAGTTTGCATGTTCTGCCTGTGTTTAAACTCCAAACCCAAAATGGTGGACCCGCGTCTTTTTGTCATATAAACAGAATTCTGCTTTTTTGTGTTTTTTATTCATTTTAATTTTTTTAAACAAGAGAAAGAAATTCATCTAATTGCAAAACAATTAAAGGGAATTTTAATTTTTTTTTTCCATTTACTTCATTGACACGTCTGCACTGCAAAAAAACAATCGTCATCACTTTTAAACAAATGTATCGCAGCAATTTTTACTCGCTAAATGTAGAAGTATGATTGGTTTTACTTACATTTTATGTACAATTTTTTTTTTTTTTTAATTCCAATACCTGCCAGTGAAGCATTGTTTTTGTTTTTTTTTTAAACAAATTAGGTTGATTTATAAGTGCAATTAAAAACAAAAATAAAAGTGCTATGTAAAAACGTTTTAAAATCAAATAAAAAGATGTTTGCAGGTATTTTTATTGATTTATTTGAGGAATTGACTGAGGATACCAACTTTACACTCCAAAATATTAAATCAGAAATGGGCTGCATAAAAAGGGTCAAAAAGACTACTAAAGTGGTCAAAACCAAGCAAATCGAGTTGAATATTCAAAGCAGACATTCTTTTGTTTTGTTTTTTACAGTGCGAGTTCTTCTCACGGCCTTTTTTTAATGTTTATTTTTTTTGCAGTGCGTGGGCGTGGCGTAAAAGTATGCGTTAAGTCACATCAACGTCAGAGCGCCGCAGACAATCGCCGTTGGTTGCGTAACCCAGAAGACACGCCCGCGTCTCTGTCCGCGCTGGGGCTCTGTCGCCGCGGCAACGGGCGTAAACACGGCCCAAATAACAGCGGTTGGAAGCGGTTCCGCCGCCATGAACTTTTCCATGACGTGGTGTTCTGCGCAGTGCAAAAGAAGGGAATGTTTTGGTTTTATTTCTCCAATTCAAACATTTTACAAACAGAAGTGAAATAAAAGTACTTTATTTTTACTGCGTCGTCGTTTTGGGGGCTTTTTCTGCCCCAAAACAACTAAAGGACTTTAATTTGGAACATTTAACTTGTCTTCATTCGTTTTTATTTCGTTCGTTTGTAAATCTTAATTTTTGGATTTGTTTTAAGTCATTTCTGACTCATTTTGAACAAATGATCTCTCGAGCAAAAATGTCATTATAATTTTAGTTTTGCTCATTTCATTGTCTGACTTTAAAATCTAGAATTTTGGATTTGTTTTGAGTTATTTCCCAAAAAATGTCATTGAAGTAGTATTTGTTAAAAGTATTTCTACTTTTCTTGCATACTTTGTTCCTTCTGGTCGTTGGCGTTTTGATTTGTTTGTAAAGTTGAACTGAAAATAATGGTTGAAACGAAAAATTCTATTAGAAATAATTTTTTTAAAAAAGTATATAAAAAACAAACCCAAACTTCAATTCAAATCTGAAAATTGTGATTTGCACTTTCGCGGCTGCAGACTTGTATTTATTGATCCATTTGGATTATAAAGCGGTTCGACCAATCAAAACGTACAAAAAGTCAAGTATTCGTCACATTCATTCAAATCGACAAACGTATCTACAGTATTTACAAGGCTGAACTTTGACCCGGAAGCAGTTAGTCCTGAACAGAAAACCAGGATTCTCCCTGTGCCCCTTTGGATTTGGCCTGGTCTGGACCTGGTTTAGTCCGAGAATAGTCCTAGTTTATATTTGGTTCGGTCTCAAAATAGTCCTCCTTTACATCTGGTTTCAGACCTGGTTTAGTCTTGGAATAGTCCTTGTTTAGACCTGGTCTAGTTGTGAAACAAACCCGGGTTTTCTGAAAATATCCTCCGAGTTTAGACACAAACTAGTCCTAGTTTTGACTTGATTTAGTCGCAGAACAGTTTAGACCTAGTTTAGAGTTTGAAAAAATCCTGTTTGGACCCGGTTTGGACCTGGTTTAGTCCTGAGACCTGTTTAGAGTTACAAAAGTGGACCTTGGTTTGACCTGACTGGTTTGACTGGTTTGGACCTGGTTTGGACCTGTTTGGACCTGGTTTGGACCTGGTTTGGACCTGGTTTGGACCTGGTTTTGGACCTGGTTTGGACCTCTGATCATGTGAACATTTAGTTTCTTTGAGAGCAGCACAGGAAGTCCCTCGTTTGTTTGACAGTTTGGATGAAGTATTTGTGTTTTTACTGGAGCGTTTCTCTGCGTGTTTGGAGCGCGTTGGCGTGCTGCGGCGCGTGCTGCGGGCGCGCGCTGCGGGCGCGCGCTGCGGGCGCGTGCTGCGCGGCGTGCTGCGGGCGCGTGCTGCGGCGCGGCGGGCGGGCGCGCGCGGTCTCAGTTCTGGTGCCTCTTCATGTGCAGGGCCAGTGGTCGGAGCGGGAGAAGCAGCGGCTGCAGGCCACGCACTTGAACGGTTTGGCCCCGTGTGCTTTCGGTAGTGTCTCGTGAGCTCGTCCGAACGGGCAAAGCGCCAGTCGCAGTTCTCCCAGGTGCAGCGGTACGGCTTTTCCCCTGAAACGGAGCAACAGAGGTCAGAGGTCAGAGGTCAGAGGTCAGAGGTCAGAGTCAGACTCCAGTACCACACACCAGGATGTTTCAAAATGACAGAACTTTTTCAACATCGAACAAACCTTTAGCGTTTGGATCTGATGTTCAAATACCAGTTTGAAACATGGCCATTTTCTCGCTTTAAAATTGTATTTGCGTTTGAGCAGAGCATGTGCCATGTGCTGAATCCAAAGTAAATATGTGCCGGAGCAGGTAAATGAAAGCTGAGTGAAGGTAAACACCACGGCTCCGCCCAAACAATGACATTTCAGCACAAAAGAAAACCAGCCGCAAATCACGAGCTAATCATCAACAAGAGGCGCGCACAGCAGGATCGGCATGTTCCCCGCCGTTATCTGAACTGCCAGCGGCGAGCAAAACAGGCGAGCGCAGGGCAAAACAGGCGACGCAGCGCGAGCGCAGGGCAAAACAGGCGAGCGCAGGCGCAAACAGCGAGCGAGGCAAAACGGCGAGCGCAGGAGCAGCGAGGGCAAAACAGCGCGCAGGGCAAAACGGCGAGCGCAGGAAAAGTGCACAGAGGAAAACAGCGAGCAGGCAAAAACAGGCGAGCGCAGGGCAAACGGCGAGCGCAGGGCAAAACGGGAGCGCAGGGCAAAACGCGAGCGCAGGGCAAAAGCGAGCAGGGCAAACGAGCCGAGCGCAGGGAAAACGGGCGAGCGCAGGACAAACGGGTCGAGCGCAGGGCAAAAGCGGCGCAGGAAAACGGCGACGCGCAGGGCAAACGGCCGACGCAGGCAAACGGCGACAGCGCAGGGCAAAACGGCGAGCGCAGGCAAAACAGGCGAGCGCAGGGCAAAACAGGGCGAGCGCAGGGCAAAACAGGCGAGCGCAGGGCAAAACGGCGACGCAGGCAAAACGGCGAGCGCAGGCAAAACGGCGAGCGCAGGGCAAAACGGGAGCGCGGAAACGGAAAGGCGCAGCAAAACGGCGAGCGCAGGGCAAAACGGCGAGCGCAGGACAAAAACGGGAGCGGCAAAACGGCGCAGGGCAAAAACGGGCGAGCGCAGGGCAAAACGGCGAGCGCAGGGCAAAACGGCGAGCGCAGGGACAAAACGGCGAGCGCAGGCAAACGGCGAGCGCAGGGCAAAACGGCGAGCAGCGAGGCAAAACAACGGCGACGCAGACAAACGGCGAGCGCAGGGCAAAACAGTGGAATAAATTACACTGAAACTACTTGAAATGAGAAGTCACTAATAAAAAAAAACACAGACTTGACTTCTGCTCGAAAACGCCTCAGAAATATTTAGATCTGATGCAAAACGAGCCCTGGAAGACTTCGGAGAAGCAAATGAGGCTCTGCATGTGACCTGAACATCTGCACGGGTCACATCGTCCTCAGCCTGAGCCCAGCGCAAAGACATACGATCGTGTGTTTGTCCTGTGGCTCGTTGGCTCCGGCCCGTGGGCTCGTTGCTCCGCGTGCTCTATGGCTCACTCCTGATTAGATAAACCCGCCCACTCATCCGTCAGTGACAGACACTAAACCCGGTCCAAACAAACGGCCCACTTCACACCGGCGTCACGCCTTCAACCGCTCACAGCAAACACACTTTACACTTACGGACTTTGTCCATTCAAAATATACTATATATTTGTTTTTGAATCGTTAAATGCCATGGCAACAGTCCCACACAAACATAAGCCTTATTTTAAAACATGTTCTTTTGAAAGTCTTTTTCACACCTTAGTCTAACATATGTATAACTTCAATAAATGTATAAATAATATCTCCTTTGCTATCATGAAATCTACAGATGCAAACCACCAGCAGAGGGCGCAAGACTTGCATCTTCAGTCACAGTGAAAAGATATCTTTAAAAATACTCTAAGTGTTGTTTTAGTCCAATGAACTGAGGTTTTCCTCTTTTCAGTCGCGGGAGTAAATCAATTGTGCGTTTGCACATTTGTGCGTTTGCACATTTGTGCGTTTGCACATTTGTGCGTTTGCACATTTGTGCGTTTGCATTGTGCGTTTGCGTGTTTGGACAGAGAAGCCGAGGCAGCTGTGTTTGTCTGCTTCAGGTCTGAGCCTTTTATCCCCAAAGTCACATAAAAAACCGAACAAATGCTGCAATAGAAGCGACGGCAAACACCAGAGCGCGTCCATCACACTCAGAAGTGACCTGGGCACAGGTTACTCTAGATATATACATATTATATATACATATACATCTTTGAAATGTTTAGCAAACGAACTAAAGCACTTTCTGGATGGTTTTTGGAAGTGATTCAAATGAGGCTGAACGTCGCGTCAGAAGAATAATCCTCAGTGTTTGGTTTAGCGGGTCAGCAAATAACAGGCCAGAGAACAAGACAACGAAATAAAGAATAATAATCATTTAAAAAAGAATAACAATTAATAACTAAATAAATAAATAATACAAATATATATAATACAAAATAATAATAAACAAAATAAATAATACAAATAAAAATAAAAAATAAATACAAAATAAATAAAAAAATAAAAAAAAATACAAAAAATAAAAAATAAATACAAAATAACTAATAATACAAAATAAATAAATAATAATAAAACAAAAATAAATACAACAAAATAAAATAAATAATAATCTAACAAACCATCAAAAAAAATTAAGGCACAGCCAGTCCAACAGTCAAGTCGCATTTAGTCCAAAGTTTATCAAATTTTTCCATTCACAAATGAAGTCCGAATGTCATTTTTTCTTTCCATTTGTCTGATGTTTATTACAATGTCCAGTCGTTGAACACTTTTTACTTCAGGCTTGGGATCATCTTGAACCGAGTCTGAAGAAAGTTCTGGTGACATTTGAAACATTCACTGCACATTTTATTTGTCTGCGTTTCAAACTTGAAAAGGTTTGGACTCGGGACAAGGCCCGCTTCGACCAGAACACAGCTCGAGGACTGATTCAGCCAGAGCAAACAACTAAACTCAACCAAGAGTTAGTAGGTTTAATTCGTTGAGACTAAAGCGGTGCTAATCTTCCTTTTCGCCACACGTAAACAAACGCCTCCGCTCTGTTCACGTCCTTTCTGTTTTGGGTCGTGAGAGGAGAATGTGGTTCGCCCGGAGTCTTTGGAACAACAGTTTGAACAGGACTGAAGTCAGACTCGGTTCATCCGTCACTTTGACATCGCCTTTGTTCAGCAGAAAGGCAAACTACAGTACATATATTTACTTTGCTTTACCACTACAACGAGCATGTTTTTGTTGAATCCTGGAGTTGGAAAAATGGTATTTTCTCAGACGTTGAACAAAGCTCGTGCGCTGTTGTGAAAGCGTTTGTTTCCATCCACGTTTGACAAAAGACTGAATTCAGTCGACAAAAATGCAAAGAAAACCACCAGATTTGATGTTCTGCAGACACATTTTATTGTATTTTTTCCATATCATAACTGTAATCTAGCTATTGTTTTGAAAAGTGCTTTATAAAATGTATAAAACTGTATTTATTTATCATTAGAGGGACCTTAACTTTAGCCTTGAACACAAAAGGTTCAGAGGCTGAAACACAACAAACCAACTGCACACTGCGTCTCAAACGTTGCTCCTGGCTCATAAATAACTTGACTTTAATAACGTGCACGAGCCCCCCGGAGCGTTCCCCCCCAGCTCAGAGCAAACACTGAAACGCCTCTTGAGATCGCTCATAAAACTCCTCGTTGAGTGGACTTTTATCAGCTCGTGTTTGGAAAGAGGGTTTGGAGTTGTTCCATAATCGCGCTGATAACGCGCTGCTCTTTACACCATGCTAACGCTAATGCTAACAACAACAGGGCTACAAGCTAAAGCCACGCTCAAGTCCTGATCTAGAGTTTAGACGGTTTAGAGTCTTGTCCAAAGTCCAGACCAAAGCATAGTCCATGTTCTTTGCCCAATATCAATAAAGTGCGATATTAAATAAACAATATCAACAAGTTGTAACAAAAGGACATTGAAGTTTAACATTAGTTTAGGACATTGAAGCTAAACTAAACCAACATGTAAATGAGGTCGAGTGGGTGTGACAAAAAACAGGACCACCAAAATTAACCTTCAACTAAACACATTGAATAGATCAGAATAACATGGGGGCAAGAGAAGAACCTTGAGGGACGGCGTTTGGAAAAGTTCTTTTAGGGTTAATCGAGTGCAGCTTTAGAAGATGCAATCGAAGGACTATAGACTCTAAAACAGCCACTAAAGGACATTTTATAACAAACACAGAAGCATTATGAAACAAAATGTCAAAAAAAGAATAACGCATTTTCATTTTAGCCAATAATACGCCTCATGCTTATTCCATCCAGAAGTCTTGAGTCATCATGTTTCAATCGTTGGTTTAAAATGTATTTCTATTAATGTACAATAGAAAATAATCCTTTGATAAGTAAACAAACTAAAATCATTATTCGTTGCAGCCCTATACATACAAATATAACTGCCATCACAATAAAAGTACAAAAAAATTGCCACTTTTTGTTTCCAAAAATTGTGCGATTCAGTTTCAGTGTTTCAGTTTCCTGTTCTATGAAACCATAGAATCCATTGTTTTTTTTGATCTTTATCATTTTAGAAGGATTTTGGGGCTCGAAGGCTTTAATCCACGTGACACAGTGTGAAAAAGACTTAACCACTGCGCCACCAGCAAGAGCACCACTTTTTCACATTCAAAAGATACAATATTTAATTTGTTAATTTCATTATTCGGAAATCCATGGATTTTAAATTCTGTACTGGTATTTTGTATTACTGCAGTGTTGCATCTCAAGGACTCTTCTCCAGACCTTGAGCCAGGATCTTGGACAAGACTCAGTCAGGATCTTGGACTGGATCTTGGACTGGATCTTGGACTGGATCTTGGACTGGATCTTGACTGGGATCTTGGATGGATCTTGGACTGGATCTTGGACTGGATCTTGGACCGGCTCTCTGTCAGGCTCTTGGACAGGGCCTTGGACAGGGGCCTTGGACAGGCCTTGGACAGGGCCTTGTCAGGGTCTTGGACAGGCCTTGGTCAGGTCTTGGACAGGCCTTCTGGACAGGCCTTGGACAGGGCCTTGGACAGGGCCTTGGACAGGGCCTTGGTCAGGTACTTGTGACAGGCTCTTGGCAGGCTCTTGGACAGGGTCTTGGACAGGGTCTTGGTCAGGCTCTTGGTCAGGCTCTTGGTCAGGCTCTTGGTCAGGCTTCTTGGACAGGCTCTTGGACAGGGTCTTGGACGGGGTCTTGGTCAGGGTCTTGGTCAGGGTCTTGGTCAGGCTCTTGGTCAGGGTCTTGGTCAGGCTCTTGGTCAGGCTCTTGGACAGCCTCTTGGTCAGGCTCTTGGTCAGGCTCTTGGACAGGGCCTTGGTCAGGCTCTTGGACAGGGCCTTGGGACAGGGCCTTGGACAGGCTCTTGGACAGGGCCTTGGACTGGATCTTTGGACTGGATCTTGGACTGGATCTTGGACTGGATCTTGGACTGGATCTTGGACCGGATTCTTTGGACCGGATCTTGGACCGGATCTGGACCGGGATCTTGGACCGGATCTTGGACAGGGTCTTGGACAGGCTCTTGGACAGGGCCTTGGACAGGCTCTTGGACAGTCCCCTTTAGCCGGAGGGTTCTCGTTAGTCCCGTTTGTGTGTCCCCACTCGTGTCTTAACATCATGTGCGCCGTGTTCTCGGGTTCAAGCCTCGCTCATTCCAGCCTCATGAGTCACAAACAGGACTCGGCAGGTTCAGCCTCGACATTGTGCGCCTAAAGTACATTTAATCCCAGCTGTTCCGTCTGTCACTGTGCCAGTTCAATCATCTCACTGCATCCCTCGCACAAAGGTCATGGGTTCGATTCCCAGGCCAGGCGGGCGTTGCATGTTCTGCCTGTGCCTAAGTGAGTTTCCAGCAGATACTTCAGTTTCCTCCATCGACCTGAAACGTGCCCAAACGTCCTGCAGCTCGATGCTCCTGAGGATGAACCCAAGACAAGTCCAGATAATGTCAGAAGATTTGACAAAGAGAAACGCTGATTAAAAGTCAGAACCTTGGGGACCACTTTAGAATAGCCACCGCTAAACTTAGCATAAAGCACGACGAACATATAGTTTAAGAATGATTCGTTTCCTCAAGTTCAGATTTCAAATGTGCTCAGGAAAGTCCGACAATCCAAATGTTGGCCGGACGGTTCTGGCCCAGTCGTTTTGCTCTGCGTTTGCTTTATTTTAGTTTCCCAGATGCTCGGTTCTCGTCAGGTTTTATGATCTCTGGGCCACATCGTTATCGACTTGAGTCTGCTGAAGCTTAATGCGATTAAAGCATCGCCAGTGAATATATTTGATATTTGAGCCTAAATCCCAAATCAAGTCGAGTTTTGATCCGTTGCAGAGAATCCGCCGAAATGATCCGTTTTGTGGCTTTAAACTGGTCCAAATGGCGAGCCCCGTGACACGGCACCGGCGCGACATCGAACCCGCGCACGTGTCACCGCGGCCGCACAAACGCTTCCACCGCCACGTCTCGCTCGCGGCGTTTCCCACTCTGAATGAGCCGTGTCCGTTTGACTTCCACGTTTCACTCGCAGGGGCCCATTGGGCCGTTTGTCAAGCGCCCGTGTTTTCAGCTTTGACCACACACACACACACACACATACACACGCACACACACACACACGCACATACACACATACACACAACCCACACGCACACAACAAGCAGCACGCACACACTACACAAGCGGCAACGGCACCGCACAAAACTTTGAACACACTCGCGCACAAGCTCACAAACGCACGCACACACCAACAACACACACCACACACAAACGCACGCACGCACCACTCGCACGCACGCACACACTTGAAACACGCACACAACACACGCACATGCACGCACGCACACACTTGAACACACGCGCGCACACACACACGTACGCACACAACACACAAACGCACGCACAAACGCACGCACTGCACACACCCACGCAACACACCACGCACGCACACTTAAACACACACAGACACACACACGCACACTCTCACACACACTCTCACACACACTCACACACACGTGCACCCATACACACACACACGCACACAAACACGCACATGGACAAGCACTCACATGCCACACGCACACAACACACACACTCTCACACATGCACACACTCAAACACGCACCTCATCACACACACGCACACTCACTCACACACACACACGCACACACACTTGAACACACTCACACACACACGCACACTCACGCACACTCACACACTCAAACACACAACACACACACACACACACACACACACACACACAGTAAGACCCACAGCACCTTTGTGTTCCACACACAACACACACACACACACCCACTCACTCTCACACACACACCTCACACAACACACCAAACACCACACACACACAGTCTCTCACGCACAACGCACACAACTCACTCACTCTCACAACACGACACACACACACTACACACACACACTCACAGTCATTGTTCGTTTTAGGTTTGGAGTATTTCGCGGGCGGCGATGTCGGGCGTGACAGATTCGCTCTAAACACATTTTCTTTTAAATCCGTTATTTCGTTCGTTTCCTGTACTTTTTATTCAGGACAGAAAAGTGCAGATGTCGCGAAAATGGAACGATTGTGATTATTGTGAGAAGAAAGGTCACGCTTTTACAATTATTCATGATTATTGGAGCTACGAACAAACGGGGAAAGTTTTTTCTTGTGCGTTTGATCGACCGTCAGCAGTGAACAGCAGAAACGGCATGAAAAAACAACATCAACGGCATATAATCCACAAAACGGCATTAAACCAACACAAACAGTATAAAAAACAACACAAACAGCATAAAACAACACAAAGCATAAAACAAACAAACAGCATAAAAAACAACAAAAACAGAATAAAAAACAAACAAACAGCATTAAAAACAACATAAACAGCATAAAAAACAACACAAACAGCCTGATAAAAAGGTTCTTTATACTCATTTTGCCCCACAATCCTCACGATTATCCTTTGGTTCTCGCGGTCGTGTGTCGGCCTGAATAATCGTTATAGTCTTGACATCTTTCGTGCACACGCTCCATCGCTCAAGAAATTACAACTTTGAATAGAAAAACAATAATACATGTTGTTTTGAAGATATGCAAAATTCGAATATTAAGCACATCGTTTATCGTGGAACTTTCTTTTTACAAAAGGAGCTGATTTAAAAGAAACGTAAACTTGTAAATAAAGGTATATTTCTGCATCTGGCAACATCGTCTAACGCTGGAATCATCCTTCAAAGTGCGTTCAGCCCGCGCTCGCCGTCATTTCGCCCGTGCACCTGTGCCTCCAAACAAATGAGGAAATCTGCGTTCTCTCGGGACTCCGGCTCCGTCTCCAATTACAGACGTGAACCATCGAAACCGGGCTTTTCCTTTCACCCCGCCGCGCGCCCCAACGCCCTCCTCCCACCGGCCGCCGCCGAGCCGGAGGAACCGGTTTGGCCGACATGCGCTGCGGCGTCGTTCCTTCTTTCCTTCTCACACCCCCCTAACCCCACCCCGGCCGCGCGTGTGAGGGCGGCGACAGGCACCGGCATGTTCTGACTGTTTATTTTTCATTGTGCGTTTTCGATTCTCTTCACAAAAGCGCTGGGCGTAGCCAAACCGACGCGGGACAAGAATAGCTCCCGCCGGCTGAAAAGGAACGGCGACGTCAACAATCCCGCGAAAAGAGTACAAGTCTGGTACAAGTGAAAACGTGACGCGATAACGATCACGTCAAGCTGTTCTCTCAGATTCTAATCTCCCGTCGGCTTTTTGACATCACAATATTGGAAAAAGAACATTTGCAATCAGAATATAATCGAGGACATCGTTGATGCTGGACAAAATCATAACTGTAGTACTATTAGTGCCTCTTTTATGCTACTTTAATCATGTTTGTAGCATGTGCAGCGCCTTTAACGGACACATGTTATGCTAAACTGACCTTTCCTTTACCTGTTCTAACATTGTTCAACATCAAAAACACAGCCGCAGTCGTGTTTCCCTTTGTTCACACTTTGTTTCATTAAACCTGCTTACGAGCTCGTCTCCTCTGAGCCTCAAAAAAACCAAAACACTCCCCTTCAAATGTCCCAGATCCGCGACATCGGAGTTAGCGATCTGGACGTCTCTTGTGCGGTTTTTCTGCCCATGAATCGCCACGGACGCGTTCTGAGCATGTCATCACAACTGCGTTCTTACACGTACGTTAGCATGTCGCGGCAAGCTAGCTTCTGTTTGGATACAGAGTCGGGCAACTTTATTAATCCCACAAGGGGCGATTAGTGTGCGCAGTCAAAGGGAGGCACACACTGTACACAGGGAACAGACATACGACACACAATGGAACCATTTCAGACGCAGCCACGGCCCCAAGGCAGCACAGGAAACTCACTGAATACGGCCCCGCGAGCGGAGAATCTAACCCGGGTCTAACCCGGGTCTAACCCGGGTCTAACCCTAACCCGAGCCGCACAAACTGGTCACATCCATCTCACGTCGGTTTGTGTTTGTGCTGAGAGAGAAGACGCTGGACTTTGTGCCAGCTTTTGGTTTCATGTGGATCGGTTCAGTAATTACAGAGATATGAACCATAAAGCAATGGGACGGTCCAACTGAGTTCTGCCTGGGCCAATCTTAAAGTCTATAGTCCAGATTCTGCTGTTTTTCTCACTTAGTTCTGTGGTGTAGAACCTGTGGCAAACATGTATCACAGAAATGATGAAGAGTTTAAAAATGACAGGAAGTAGAGCTGACTCCCTCCGTGTCGCACACTGATGACATCACAGAGACAGTTGACACTTAACTGACACACTAACTGACAGTTTAAACCATCGTTGATCTAAATAAAGGTGTTCTATGGTGTTATTGTGTGTCGGGTCAGAACTGTGGATGTGGGCTCTTGTTTACAGTCTGGTTGCTAGGTAACAGCTGTGGAATGACCTCTGCCTGTGTCATATTTGTGCTCGTGTACAACCAGGAAGTACAGTTACAAACTTTACAGGGGACAAACGGGCAAAACGCTGAGTCGAATCTGAAACACACTCGTGTTCCGTGCGTTTGAGTGACATGTCGTCGTACGCACTTTGAACTGAAGCGTGTGCTCTAGTTTACACGCCACACGCTTTGTTTCTTGGAGGCTCGGATGAAGCGGTGCGTTACCTGTGTGCGTCCGTTGGTGTGCCTTCAGGTGGGAGCTCTTTGTGTAAACTTTGGAGCAGCCTGCGAAAACAAAAACCACATTTAATATAATGATCGGGCTTGGCAAACCGTACACACAAACGACCCGCACACTCGCACACGGACGTGAACGGGAACAGTTTTGCCTCATTCCTTTGACTTCTCTGCGCAGCCTCTAGATGAAGTCGGCACAGTTTCAATTATTAACCCACATCAGATATTACGTTTCAATAACTCCAAAAATAAGGAACAATTTAGAATTTCCAGTGATTGAAAGTGAATCTGCTTTTCTATGACAAAAGATTGAAAATACACTACGTTCTGGTTTGGATGTATGGAAGTGCATAACGTGTCCGAGCGCGTGAGCGTTTGTCCAGGAAAACCTAAAAATCAGCATCGAAAACGCTAATTGTCAATCATAATCTCCTGATAAATAATGATAAAACCAAATAATGTAAAATACAATGTTAAATATGTTGAACCTGTTCTCATATAACTCACATGTGACGGTAAAGGTCTACAGGTCTGCGGTAAAGGTATGGGGTAAAGGTCTGGGGTTAGAGGGTCTGGGGTAGAGGGTCTGGGTAGAGGGTCTGGGTAGAGGGCTGGGTAGAGGGTCTGGGGTAGAGGGTCTGGGGTAGAGGGTCTGGGTAAGAGGTCTGGGTAAAAGGGTCTGGGGTAAAGGGACTGCGGTAAAGGGCTGGGGTAAAGGGTCTGGGTAGAGGGTCTGGGGTAGAGGGTCTGGGTAGAGGGTCTGGGGTAGAGGTCTGGGGTGAGGTCTGGGGTAGAGGGTCTGGGTAAAGGTCTGGGTAAAGGTCTGGGTAGAGGGTCTGGGGTAGAGGGTCTGGGTAGAGGGTCTGGGGTAGAGGGTCTGGGTAAAGGTCTGGGTAAAGGGTCTGGGTAAGGGTCTGGGTAAGGGACTGCAGTAAAGGGTCTGGGGTAGAGGGTCTGGGGTAGAGGGTCTGGGGTAGAGGGTCCTGGGGACTGCAGTAAAGGGTCTGGGGTAAAGGGTCTACGGTGCCCCTTTAACCCACCCGACCTCCTAAACCCAACATAAGAACGTTATAATTTCAGGATTGTTGGACCTGGAAAGTCGCAGAAGTGAATCCTCCGTTTCTCCAGCTCCGGGTTGTTCCGTCGGTTGTACTTGGGCCCCGTGAGGACCCCCTGGCCGTGCGTCATGAGCAGCGCGTGGGGGGACAGTCCTGTGATTTTGGGGGTCAGTATTTGCGGCTGTTGCTGATGTTGGTGCTGTTGGTGCGCTCGGTGCTGGTACGGGGGCGGAGCCAGGTGCGACCCGAGGGTGAGCAGCTCGGCCTGGGTGTCGGGGCTGCCGGGCTGGGAGTTGGGGGGCGACGGGGGCAGACTGTGGGACCCCGTCTGCGGGTGGTGGGAGTGGTGGTGCGAGTGGTGGTGCGAGCTGTGGGGCTGCGGGGCGTGGCCGTAGTAGGCGTGGTGCTGCGGGAGGGTCTCGGTTAGCATGTAGCCGCCGCCGCCGCCGCTGTTAGCTCCCGTCAACGACGCGGAGCCCAGGTTTAACATGGTCCGGCCCCCGCTCGCTGCTGATTGGCTGGTGCTCAGGGTCATGGAGAGGTCGGAGTTGCTGATTGGCAGATGGTAAACCTGTCACCAAAACAAATATGAATTAAAAAAAAATAATAAACCAGGTAAAATTTTGAACAATAATACATTTTATTTGTATCCGTCGCCATGTTTATTTTATAGGATTATTTGAATGCCATTGAATTTATATCAAAACAAATGTCTCAATGTATTAGCCAAACTTAGCGCTATTGGGATTTTCCTGGGTAAATAAAGGTCTATAATATACTCTATATTGATTATTATATCAAGACTTTGCCAATTGTTTGTTTTATTGATTTTAGACAGAAAACTCAATATTCTGTCTTATTGAGCATAAAAACCGGATTGATCTGCTCTGAAATACATGCGTTTCCTCGTTTATCCTCGTTTATCCTCGTTTATCCTCGTTTATCCTCGTTTATCCTCGTTTATCCTCGTTTATCCTCGTTTATCCTCGTTTGAAATGTGAACTTTGAACACAATCCTGACATCAGATGTTGCCCCCAAACGTGCAGCCGCGCCTTTGACTCGGGAAATACTTTGGAGCTTTATCAGAGACCACAATGTTTAAGAAAGGAAGTAATCGTGGTAAATGTTTAAATCCTCGTTTTGGGGTTGAAATGGGTAAAAAAACACCTACTTTGGACTAAACTAACAAGAGTCCGGGAAAATATCACATTGCCACATTTTCTGACAATTTTGAGATTCGCGATTTATTAAACGCAAAAGTGGAACTGAAGATGCCGTGTTTCAGAGCGTGTTTCAGAGCGTGTTTCAGAGCGGTTTTCAGGAGCCGCGTGGTTTCAGAGCGCGTGTTTCAGAGCGCGTGTTTCAGAGCGCGTGTTCAGAGCGCGGTGTTTCAGACGCGTGTTTCAGAGCGCGTGTTTCAGAGCAGCGCGTGTTTCAGAGCGCGTGTTTCAGAGCGTTTTCAGAGCGCGTGTTTCGAGTGTTTCAGAGCGCGTGGTTTCAGAGCTGTGTTTCAGAGCGCGTTGGCAGAGCGTGTTTCAGAGCGCGTGTTTCAGAGCGCGTGTTTCAAGTGTTTCAGAGCGTGTTTCAGAGCGGTGTTTCAGAGGCGTGTTTCAGAGCGCGTGTTCAGAGCGCGTGTTCAGAGCCTGTGTTCAGGCGTGTTTCAGAGCGCGTGTTTTCAGAGCGCGTGTTTCAGAGCGTGTTTTCAGAGCGTGTTTCAGAGCGCGTGTTCAGAGCGTTTCAGAGCGTTTCAGAGCTGTGTTTCAGAGCGTGTTTCAGAGGCGCTGTTCAGAGAGAGCGTGTGTTTCAGAGCGTGTGTTTCGTGTTCAGAGCGCGTTGAGCGTTTCAGAGCGCGGTTTCAGAGCGCGTGTTTCAGAGCGTGTTTCAGAGCGTTTTCAGAGCGCGTTTCAGAGCCGCGCTTTCAGAGCTTCGCGTTTCAGAGCGCGTGTTTCAGATGCGTGTGTTTCAGAGCGTGTTTCAGAGCTGTGTTTCAGAGCGTTGCTTTCAGAGCGTGTTCAGAGCGCGTTTCAGAGCGCTGTTTCAGAGCGCGTGAGCTGTTTCAGAGCGTGTGTTCAGAGCGTTGTTCAGAGCGTCGTGTTTCAGAAGCGTGTTCAGAGCGTGCTTCAGAGCGTGTGTTTCAGAGCGTGTTTTCAGAGCGTGTCGTGTTCAGAAGCGTGCGGTTCAGAGCGTGTGTTTCAGAGCGTGTGTTTCAGAGCGTGTGTTTCAGAGCGGTGTTTCAGAGCGCGCGTTTCAGAGCGGTTTCAGAGCGTGTGTTTCCAAGCGTGGTTTCAGAGCGTGTGTTCAGAGCGTGTGTTTCAGAGCGTGCTTCAGAGCGCGTGTTCAGAGCGCGTGTTTCAGAGCGCGCGAGCGTTTTCAGAGCGTGTGTTTCAGAGCGTGTGTTTCAGAGCGTGTGTGTTCAGAGCGTGTTTCAGAGCGTGTTCAGAGCGTTTTCAGGCGTGTGTTTTCAGAGCGTGTGTTTCAGAGCGTGTGTTTCAGAGCGTTGTGTTCAGAGCGTTGTTTCAGAGCGCTGTGTTTCAGAGCGTGTTTCAGAGCGTGTTTCAAGCGTTGGTGCAGATCTAAAACAACAGATACGAGGAGTTTATCCGAATGTTATCTTTGATTATTCGTATTGTATTGAATATTGTAGCAATAAAAAGATGACGATGTGCGATGCATGCACACACATCCGCACACACACACACACACAAGCACCACACACGCACGCACGCCACACCACAACACACACAATGTACCGCACAACACAGCACACACCGACGCGAACGCACACACGCATGCATTCACACGGGTACACGCACACACACACACACACACACTCACACACACACTAGATTGTTGCTTCTCTCTGTCGCCATCTGTCTGCTGTGGTCGTTGGTTTGTATTTCCAAATCTCAAATTGCCTTTTCGATTCGATGGCGCTCACCTGGAGGATCCCTCGTGCAGCCCAGGACTAAAACCGGGACTTGGCGCTCACCTGTGGCTGCGGCGGCGGAGGTCCGATCTGGAGGTCTGTCTCTAGACTCTGACTCGGGTTGGTCCTGTTTGGGCTCAGGTCCGGCTTGACGAAGACATTGTTGACGTTGAAGACCGAGGTGAAGTCCGGCAGGGCCTGGCTGCTCTGGCTCTGGTTCTGGTTCTGGTTCTGGCTCCGGCTCTGGTTCTGGGGGCTGGAGCAGGGCACCTCCAGGCCCGGCTCGGTCTTGATGGTCTTGTTGTGGCGGTACAGTCCCGTGCGCAGGTGTGTGGTGCTGGGCAGGATCACGTTGATGTTGACGCTGTACGGAGTCTTGTCCTCGGAGAAGTACTCGTCCACCACAGACGCGCTCTCCCGCCGGTACTTCCTGTCGCCGGTCTCGCACTCCAGGTTCAGGATCGGGGCGGCGGCGGTGAGGTACTTGTCCAGATCCAGACGGGCCTAGACCACGGGACGAGACAGAGCGACACGAGAGGCGTTAGACCAAAGGTTTCATCCACGTTCAGATCAACGAGGTCTGTTCAAATTAGAGCTTCAACGAATGGTTCTTTTAGATTAGAAATGTGTTGGAAAAGTCTCTAATCGAATCAAAGGTTGAACTACGGTGCAAAATAAACGTCCTTTTGAAGTCTTTGTGACACGAGCTGGAGCGTTTTCAGCTGCACATTTCTGTCAGATCTGTTTCTTATTTCACGAAATGATCTTGAAATCTGTGGGAAACAGAATGAGATGATTCATGCCCAAAAGAGCCTGAAACCAGAAGCTCAAACCGAGACCAAACACGGCACGGATTAAGACAAGTCGACCAATACTTAGGACCAAACCAGGACCGATTTAAACACGTCTGAACCAGGGCTGAACCAGGTCCAAAGCAGGTCCACAGCAGGTCTAAAAGCAGGTCTAAAAGCAGGTCTAAAAGCAGGTCTAAAAGCAGGTCTAAAGCAGGACTAAAGCAGGACTAAAGCAGGGTCTAAAGCGACTAAAGGACTAAAGCGGGTCTAAAGCGGGTCTAAACGCGGTTCCAAACGCAGGTCTAAAGCAGGTCAAGATAAAGCAGCGTCTAAAAGCTGTCTAAAAGCAGGTCTAAAAGCAGGTCTAAAAGCAGGTCTAACAAGCAGGACTAAAGCAGTCTAAAGCCGGTCTAAAGCCGGTCTGAACCGGTCTGAAGCCGGTCTCGTAGCGGTCCAACAGCGGGTCCAAAGCTGGTCCAAACGCAGCAAGGTCAAAAGCGGTCTACAAAGCGGGTTTAAAAGCCGGGTCTAAATAGCGGGTCGGTAAAGCGGGTCTAAAAGCGGGTTCCTAAAAACGGTTTCTAAAGCCGGGTCTAAAAGCGGGTTACTAAAGCGGGTCTAAAGAGCGGTCTAAACAAGCGGGTCTAAAGCGGTCGAAAGCGGGTCTAAAGCGGGTCTAAAGCTGGGTCTATAAGATCTGGCGTCCAAACGCGGGTCCGAAAGCGGGTCCAAAGCGGGCTCCAAAGCGGGTCTAAAAGCGGGTCTAAAGCGGCGTCCTAAAGCGGTCTAAAGCGGGTCTCAAGCGGGTCTAAGCGGGTCCTTAAAAGCAAGGTCTATAAGCAGGACTAAAAGCGTCTAAGCAGGTCCTAAGAAGCGGTCCTAAACGTGTCTAAAGTCGGGCCTAAAGCGGTCTAAAGCAGGTCAAAGCGCGCGTCTAAAGCAGGCAGTCGTGGAAACAGTTGTGGCCAAAAAGCAGGACTAAAGCGGGTCTAAAGCGGGTCTAAAGCGGGTCTTAAGCGGGCAGTCGTGGAAACAGGTTGTGCCACATTTCTTGCCTTGAGCTGCATTTGGCTGATGATCGCGTGTTTGTTTTTATTTTGGGGGAAACTGGCTTCTCCCTTTATCTGATCAAACCCCGCGATGGATCTGTGTGTTCGATCTCGACCGTTTCCACGTGAAAGTCATGACAGAACAAATGTAGAAAAACCAGAACGCGCAATTACAATTAAACCAGATGCAACGCCGCGAGTCAGGAGAGTCCGAACCGTTGGAGCTCCTGGTTTCTCTGTTGAACCGTAGAATGAGCCGCGGCGCTGAAGTCGATGGTAACAACAAAGCCTTTGAATCGATGGTAAAGAAAAACGATAAGAGTGACAGTGAAAAGTCGTTTTTCGTAATCTGCCGAAGGTTGAACGATAAAACTCAACAAACGAAATCCAAAACGGTCTGGTGAACTCTGGCAAGGAAACTAGGACCAGAAGTTACACAAAACTGAATATAATAACAGAAAACTGCATTTGACCGGTTAACATTCTTCTATTTAAGATTAAACTAAAAACTAAAAACGTTGCCCATTTTCACCCAGTTTGACCGTTTTGGTGACGTTTAATGTATATAATGTTACTTCCTGGTTGGACAGACGGAGCGGTAATTCCTCAACCGTCACCTAGCAACCACATTGCAAACATAGGGGGCAAAAAAAACATTTAAAAAACACGACAGTTTGACCGATTTGACAAATAATACCAGGAAACGTGTTTTATTTTGTGAAACGCTAGCTAAAAACGCGCCAATCGCCTCCGCGCATTTGGCAGAACGTCGCTCACTGATGACATCACAGAACGCGGCACAACTTCCTGTGGATTTAGACTTTTTATTCGCAATGTTTTCTTGACAAACTGACACTCGATAAAAAGTCCTCACAGGTTCCATCCCTGTCACACGAGCGCGTTAAGGGTGCGCGTGGGTATACTTTCGCTCTGTGCGCCCACCAGGAAGACCGCGCGCAGGTTTTCCACCCCCGTGTGCGGTCTGTACCTGACGCAACGAGGCGGAACTAACGAGGCGCTGACAGGAGCAGGTGTCCGGAGCGCCGCGCTCGGGACAAAAAGCATCCAGACTCATTTCAACGCCGTTCGGTTCAAAGTCGTTCACGTTCAACGGCGCGAAACCGACACCTTTTGTGGCAAAACGACAGACGGAATGACAACAAGACGGTGCACGGGAACGGCCGCGGCGGCGGAACGACTCGGGTGCTTTTAAAAGGAACATCGCCCGAGAAAAAAGTAGCGCAAAATTCTACTTTAAAGCTATTGAAGAACCCGTTTACAAATGTCGTTTTTACAAAAATTTCGAGAACTGTTAAAGCGCTAAATGGGACGATGTTGATAAAGAATTGCGCAGATCGTAGTGAAGTTGAAAGTTGACAACAATTCAGAGACAAACGACAACGCATAATAACATGAGCTATTGCGTCCAGACTTTTTGCTAAACAGGAACATTAAGGATCCACAACGCGCACGCCGTTACTCCTTTTATGACGAGTGCGTCCTGGTCACATGTCCAAAACTGAATATTATATATACGGAACAGAGGAGTTGATTGGTCGACTTGTCTTGCCGCAGAGTTTTGTGCTGACCAGACGGATGTCCAGCTGTAGAAAAGTACACACAGATCGTTTTCAGGGTCGACCAAATGTCCAGGGAAAGATCTACTCGTCCTGCCGCACCTGCTACGTACAGCGCTAATCCAAGAAATGCAAATTAAGAAACTATATAACGATGTTTGAGCGTGTTTACTGATCTCTAAATATAACTTGAATGATTATGTATTAATATTAAAGGATAATTACTGACCCAAGGCACCTTTATGCTCCGATTCACCCTTTGTAATAATCACGGAAGGTTAATGTCTTTGAACCCACCAGCCGCGTTCAGCGTTTGTTCCGGGTTGTAATGTTTCAAATACTGGTCCTTAATCACAAAAACACGGCAGAATAATAAGAAACGTGTACATTGCGACATCAAAACCGATCATGGTTTTCACCTCGTTTTGCGCGGCAGAGCAGATATTGACTGCACCTACACCGCTACTCCAACAGGCGGGGCACTCAATATTTCCCACAATGCGCCTTGAAAAGTAGCCACGCCCCATTTCAGTGAGATGAGTAATTATTTTCTTTTAATGTATCGTGACTTCCGAACTGCGAAAATAGGTCAACAACAAACTGTGTGGGCCGATGTGAGCGAGGGGTCAAGAGCAGGGGGAGACATTCAGACACAAACCATCGAAAAGGGCTGTGAGAGGAGAGAGATTTGGTCGTACCAGATTACGTTGGTCCGAACGCCGAGCCTTCTCTTGAGCCTCAAAGGAACTCATTTGCTTGCGCTGCATTTGAACATTTGCATGTCCCAGTTCGCAGGGTCCTCAGCGCGGCCCACTTCAACAGCAACAGTTAAGCATTTCATTTCTCCTGCATTTTTACGTTCACGCTCCGGCCGAGGTCGTTTTAGATCGACACGAACTCGGATCGCAACTGTGGTCTATTTTACACTGGTAAAAAATTAAGATAAATTCAGCCAAAATCAGCATTGAATTCAGGTTTTCGACGGGGTCCGGACCCCTGATCCGGATCAGACTAAACGGCACGTGATAAAAACATGAAAGACGGAATTGGAAACCCTGACATTACTTTTTAAATTGATTTTTTTTATGATTAAACTTTTACTTGAGTTGATTTTAAACGTGCTTTAGTATTAGTATTTTTTTGGCCCCCGTCTGTACTTTTACTTCACAACACTGAGTAGTACTTCCGTTATCGGGACGCGCCACAAAAACACTGAGGCGTTCGCTCGAGACCCGCCCCGTCCTCCCCCGCCCCCGCCCCTGAGCCGAGACGCTTCCTCGCACCCGCGCCGCCCGGATCACCCGCCGGAAGAACGCCCCCTCTTCAAAAACCCTCCGCGCCCGTTCATCGCGGACGTCGCCGCTCTTTGTCACCTGGAGGAATGTGCGAAGACAAGCGCGGGTTAATCATCTCGGAATAACGCGGCTCTTATCAGCGAGCGGGCCGCGGGGGGAGTTTCCACACTTCTGCCTTTTATTGATCCTGTCCCTGAAGACCGCGCGGACTTCGGAAATGAGCGTCATCGAAAAGATCGGAATCATCTGGCGACGCACGGGAACAGGAACGACGGGAAACTCGACAGACGTTTCCGCGGCTGCAACAATTAACCAACTGTAAAGATGATTCGTCGTCATATTTTGATCATCGAAATCGTCGTCTGGACTAAACGGACCCCGAGAGACTTACGGAAAGACCTTTTGTAACACAGGCGGCGGCATTATTCAGTCAAATGTCCCAAAAAAGTCATACATTTCCTCAATAATATAAAACAAAACACAAATAAATGAAGAATATAATATAATTGTAGTTGTAGTTGCAGCTCTTTTTGTGCAGCTTTTCGACTGTTTTCTTATAGTAAAACCCACAGTTTTCCACTTCAGAGACATCATTCTGAACTGGCCTTGTGACAACATAGTTCCCGCCTCTGCGTCTACGTGACGAACTCGTTTCGCCAGGGTCTCCATAAAGCAAGGGAGTCAATTCGACCATTATACTTCCTCATGCAAGTACTACTACCATTACTACTTTAACTACTGGAGTGTTGCTACAATGATGATACATGTTTTTTTTAGAAAATACACTTTCATTTTCAGTTCAAAATAATAGTACTTTCTTTATTTCACCATGAGGTCTTAAACCCTTTACCCGAACCCGAACCCATATTCAGGAAAGGTCACGTTTATGTGGTGTGTTTTGTTTGTTTTGATGCTAGTTTTAGTATCAATACTATTTAAGATCCTACTTCAACCACAACTTCTTACTTTTCTACTGCTGCGACAACAATAACAACTACTGTATTATCAATCAATTACTACAACTATTACAAGTACAACTACTCCAAACACTACTTTTTACACCATTGTTACTGCAGCAAAAGTATTGTTCTTCTGAATGCTATTGCCACGACTACTACCACCACTACCACCACTACAACCACCACTACTACTACCACCACTACTACCACTACCACTACTACCACTACTACTACCACTACTACCACTACAACCACTACACCACCACTACTACTACCACCACTACTACCACTACCACTACTACCACTACTACCACCACTACACCACTACAACCACTACTACAACCACCACTACTACTACCACCACTACTACCACTACCACTACACACTACTACTACCACTACTACTAACTACCACTTACTACCAACTGATACTTACATTGCTTACTTCTACTGACTACCACTTACTACTACCAACTATTAACTTCTACTTACTAATATTAACTACTACCACTTACTACTCACGGATACTACTACCCTCGGGTCACACTCGATCTCAGCGTGTTCTCAGCTTGCAAAAGAAAGGTTAATTCATAAATAAAACCACCACGACCACGACGACCCCAACCACAACGACCACCAAGACGATGACCACGACGACCACGACGACCACGACGACCACGACGACCACGACGACCACGACGACCACGACGACCTCGACGACCACAACCACGACGACCACGACGACCACAACCACCACAAACACGACGACCAACCTTTCACACTCGTCAGATGAAATGATAAAAATGTTGTTTCTGCGTTTATGGTCCGAAGGGGTGAGTTTGGGTGAACGTCCAAAGGGCAGAGCTGTATATTGTGGCGTTACATGGACCTCAACCGTAACATCTGGAAATAATTAACCCTTTAAAGCCACGTTTGGAAGTGTCGAACGGAAAAACCGAGAAGAAACGGTAGTAAAAACAAAACCACTAAAAAGTGATCAAATCGGCGACTTCTGACTGAAAACGCAGACGCACACGTTATTCCCCACATCTCCATTGACTCACACTGTTGTGTCTAAGGCCCCCTGATTACCCATAATGCCGTTCTGCGGCGGCGGCAGACAGTTTCCCAACGTCTGTGGTTTCGTCTCTCCAAAGTTCTGTTTACGTCTCGCCGAGAAATGAATCGAACCAAAACAAAACTGTTATTTTCATTTGGATGAAAAAGAGAAGCTCGTTCCGAACGCGACAGTAAAGGGTCTTCAGATAATACTGCGGGGGTTAAAAGGTGAGAGTAACGGCAAATTATAGTATTATCGCAATTAGAAAAACGGCTGAACATCATTGAGGTATTAAATTCTCTATAAACAACAAATAAGGCTGTGAATTTGGGGTCTTTTTGAGTATAAAACCTGAAAAACCTAAAAAAAAAAAAAAAAAAAAAAAAAAAAAAAAAAAATTGTAACAAAGGGTGTAAAAATGGTTAAATAACAAGTCATTACCAAAGTCACCGCTGGAGTCTCTGGTTTGGCCCGGTTCTCAACGTTTCTCGTTTATTAGCGACTAAATGTTGTGTTTTCACGTTCGTTGGGCTCATATTTAATGTAAAATATACTTTAAAAATATCACAGACCCTTTAAAAGTATGTAAACAAATACATTTTCAGAATATATTAAAGGGTATGGTAGAGTATTGTTAGAAAGCATCATCAAATATATTAGAGGTTCGGATCATGCGTTTATATTGGCAGGCGTGGACCCTCTGAGGCAACGCGACGTGGCCCGCCTCCACCAAGACTCCGCTGCGGCGCGACTTGAATGAGTCGTGCTTAAAATGCACAGAATTCGCCCGGGAAACGCGTCAGACGAGTGAGAAAAATGGCGTTACCAATTGAAACGCAACATAGGATCGTGTCGCCGCGTCTCATCGACTCCTCAGTTAGCTTAATGTTCATGTTGTAGATTTTAAGATGCTAAGTTACGAAGCTAGCCGTTCATTCAAGTGTGATTAATGCATTTCCCAGCGGTTTATCAAGTCGTCTCCTTTTTCCGATCACGTGTTTCAATTGTTTTTGGGTTAAACGTTTGGGATAAAGTTTTCCTGGTTGGATCTCTGGACCACATTCAAGGCAAAGCGCTAACACCTCCGCGGGGACGAGCGCCAGAAGCAGCACACGTTGCAGCTTGGATTTGAAAGCGCCAAAACAATAATTCAATCGTTTTACCGGGACGCTTCGTGTCTTGCAGAGATTTGTGGCGAGCGGAGACTCGAGTCCAGAGCGATGCAAATGCCTGTCCTCAAACGCAAATGAGCGCGCGAGTATTTACATGAGAAACGCCGGCCCCAGACGCAGCAAAACTCTAAAGGGCGCTTTACATGAGCTAAAGTTACACATGAAAATACCGGGCGCGATGTGTTGCGTTCAAAACGACGTCACGACACCGCGGAACGTCTGCTGGTTAAGGCTGAGATGAGGCTGGTGCGGTTTTCTCAGGTGGAATTCACTGGGCCCATTCACGTGTAACAAAAACTGACGCAAAGCTCAACGTCCAGCCTCAGAAAGTGCTGCCATTATTCAACTCTAAAGGCGAGATTTCAGGCCATGAGTTCAAAGGATAGATTTGTACCATATTAAAACATCTTTGCAATATGTATTTTGAAGTGTCCATCGTCGCCCCCTGCTGTCTCTGGGCGGAAAACCAGCCTTGCAACATTTGCCGACATCGACCCGAAGACGACTC
This sequence comes from Chaenogobius annularis, assembly GCA_015082035.1. NCBI lineage: Eukaryota > Metazoa > Chordata > Actinopteri > Gobiiformes > Gobiidae > Chaenogobius > Chaenogobius annularis. The sequence continues at coordinate 154,198 of BJKM01000790.1, forward strand.
TCCTGAGAAACCCTGGCTCGTTTTCATATTTGGCAACGTGAAATGTTTTTGTCTGTAAAAAAAGCGTTTGTGTCCGTTCCCTAACAGTGTATTTTCACCGGAGAACTGCAGGGGGAGCTCTATCATGAAAGTGACATACGGCTGGCTTTTATGCTTTTGTAATTTAGATTTTATTTGGTGTATTTATACCCGCTGTAAATACAAATTGGAGTCTTACACCGATCAAGCGGCTGTTTGCGGTTAAAAAACAAGTTAAAAAAATCTGTACAAAATGACAGGAAGTGACATCACACCAGGGACACTCATTCCGTCTGAAGAAACAACTTCTTTGACCCTCTAAACATTCATTCCACAAAAAGTAAAAGGTGCTTTCATAGATATTCATTTGTCAATAAGTTACATTAGATGAGTTTTGGCCCAGTGGTTGCTGGGTAATTTCCTGGTGTGATGTCATAAATTACAACCAGGAAGTAATATTATAACCCTAAAAAAAAAGGCTATTCTGGGATCAAATGTGTCATTGTTTATCATCATTTAAAAACATTTCTCTTATCTAAACTTAAGGGCATTTTAGTTTAACGAGCCTTTAATAAGTCAAATGTCCCATACTGGCCCCATGCGCCTGAGAATGTGTAAAAAGTGAACATATTCGAGCGCGTTATTGATCAGAGAGAATCATTAGGCGTGAAGGAGTTACTCTGTAAACCAGTCTGCCGTCGGCACAAAGAATCTGCAAATACTTCTGAACAAGTGCCGTCACGTCCGGACAGTCGGCCGGACGGGTTCACCGTGTGTGGGTTAAGGACAGACAGAGAAAGAGCGGTGATGGGGCGCTGCGTTTTGACCCCGATGACTGTCAGAGAAGGCAAAACTACCCACACTGAAGTCCAGAGTTATGTCCGAAGGATACAATGATAAAAAACCCAACAAGGCCTGGTTTAGGCCCGCTTTAGGCCCGCTTTAGGCCTGCTTTAGCCTCCTTACCTCCTTTAGACCTCCTTTAGACCTCCTTTAGACCTCCTTTAGACCTCCTTTAGACCTGCTTCAGACCTGCTTCAGACCTGCTTCAGACCTGCTTCAGTCCCGCTTTGATAGACCCGCTTTAGACCCGCTTTAGACCCGCTTTAGACCCGCTTTAGACCTCCTTTAGACCCCCTTCAGACCTCCTTCAGACCTGCTTTAGACCCGCTTTAGACCCCCTTTAGACCTGCTTTAGACCCGCTTTAGACCCGCTTTAGACCTGCTTCAGACCCGCTTTAGACCTGCTTCAGACCTCCTTTAGACCCGCTTTAGACCCGCTTTAGACCTGCTTCAGACCTCCTTTAGACCCGCTTTAGACCTGCTTTAGACCTGCTTTCAGACCTGCTTTAGACCTGCTTTCAGACCTGCAGACCGCTTCAGACCTGCTTTAAACCTGCTTTAGACCTAGTGTGACTCCTGGTCGTCTTGGCGACCTCCCTTCTACAGGTCGAGCCTGTTCTCTCGCCCGGTTTTAGGGTTGAGCCGGTCATTACGCCGTCGTGACAAAGAACATTTCCAAAAGAGCGACTCGGCTTTGAAATCAGACAAACTGTCATTTCACCACTTCACCTCGTTTGGCCTTTTCAGAGTTCGTGCCGCGAGCGACCGTTTTGTTCCAGAGGCGGTCGAGTCCGGACAACGAGCGACGATTCCGTTTCGTTCGTTACAGTTTGACGTACTCGAAGACGTTTCCCGTTCCGTTGCTTCGAACAGAAGATTCAAATGCAGCAGAACGTGACAAATGCGTCGCCGTGACGACAGAGAGACCAATGACTGAATTACGTTTAGACATTTCAGTTTTTCTCCCGCAATACAAAGTCGTTCGTTGAAAAGATCGCGCAGCGGTCATAAAACGGGTCATACCATAATGCGACTAAATTAATCGTACTCGAATTCGTTTTCTACAATTAAAATGTTTTGTTTTATCAGAAATTTTGCTCAAAAAACGAACCGAAAAGAGTTGAAAATCAAAGAAATGCAAGAAACGAGGACGAATTCTACGTTTTTTGTCATATTTAAGTGTTTAATAGTCCCTCATTTCGGGATTAAAGTCGGTCGGTAACATTGCGTTTCCCCTCCACATACTCTGACGTCGTGGGGTAGTTTTATACACGTCTCCGGGTAAAACCAATGCCGTCCAAATGGGGCCTTATCTCTGGTTGAGTTCTGGGTTAGTTCTCGTTATTTGGTCCTAAACGGAGCCCATTCCAGTCCAGGTTTAGTGTCGGGTTTAGTCCCAAAGCGTGAACGCACCCCGGGGGCGGCGGCGGCCCGGAACGCTCGGAAGTATCCCGCCGCGAGGTCCGAGACGTCAAACGCCTCGTCTGTGTGCGGCCAAAGAGGAACAACCGGGTCATTAACAACCGCAATGAGTGACTGCAAACCGTCCCCGTGGCGTCGGAAGAGAAAACGGCGACGACGATTTTAACCCGGTGGACACGGCGCGACGGCTACCGTTTAGGGCCAGCTCACTCTCAGACCCCACCACCAGATCTGAACCAGGTCTTGGCCCGTGTTGCCGCAGTAACAGCCGAGCAGAGATGACAAAGTGACAGACTGTAGAGAGAGCTTTACAGTAAATAACGGAGAAGACGTTTGTGACGGCTGAAATAAAAGCAGGGCCAACACCGCCACATGCTAACTGCTGCGCGGTAAACAGCGCGTCGCTATGGCAACAAAACACTTGTTAATGCCGCGTTCCAGTGGTGCTCGGGGGTCGGATTTTCCAAGTTCCGACTTGTGAATTCACTCTGGGATTTGTGCCGGGAGTTTAAAGTCCGTGTTCCTGATGTTAAACACGGAGCGAACATGGATGACATGGTTAATACCACTGTGCGGTTCATGTGTTCATGTGTTTAATGGACAAATGGAACTCAAAAAACATCACTCCTGAGACACAAAATAAAGGACTTCACTTTGGCTCCTCAAACAGGTTCAACACAAATTCAAAAAAACATCAAATATAAACTGTCGTCAGTGTCCTTTGACCTTTAAGAAGCACCAAGAACGGTCCAAATCCTCAAACGTCCAGAGCGGTGTGTTGTAGTGTGAAGTGTGTACTTCTGCAGATAACAACTATTGTGAAAACGTCAGAGCGGAAAAACATACAAATATATTATACTATACTATATACTATAACATACAAATACAAACGGTCCCGTGATTAAGAATTCAGAAAACTGTATTAATCCTACCAGGAGCAACACACACATACAAAAAACACACAAACACGCACAACACAACACAAGCCAACACAACACATACACACACACAACAAGCATACACAAACACACACACACTGCGTCCACATCGTCGCTCAAAGACACACACACACACACACATACACACGGGCCTAAAGCAGAAGTGCTCCTTTGTCACGTTTGTGCGTTTAACGGAAAGTGCAGACAACGACGGTCCAAAAGAGACCAGAATAAACCGCCTTAAATAAAGAGAAGAATACAGTAAATAAAGCAACACTATTTGACTTCTTAACATCGGTCGTGGCTGAATGAAAGTGCTTAATTAGATATTATAATTCACATTTAATCAGCCCTTATTCTGCTGCTAATGAAACACTTTAGCATTAATAAACTTGTTATTGCTGATTACGATGCCATTTTTGTACATGAATTATGAACTTATCCATATTAGAATCGTAATTAATGTGCAACAGTGTCATAACATTCGACAAATGAGCAGTAATTAAGAGAATATAAAAAGGAATGTAGAATTAGAAGCAGAACAAGACGAATAAACATGAAATCACATCAAATTAAACCGTTTAAATGTGCGCGAATTAGCAGCCAGTTAGCCAAGTTAGCCAAGCGTTACCAAGTTAACGCTAACGTAAACTCCAGTTTAAAGTGAACAAACTGGTGTTTACGTAATAAATAGTGAAGGAGAAGTGGTTTGTCCGATACGAGGAGCGAGGGTTATCTGTCCATCTACAGGTGCGTTTGGAGGACTTTAACCCGCGGCGGAGACTCAGCCTAAAGCCCCAGTACGTCACTTTTTAGCCAACATGGAGAGTGGGGGGAAAGGGGCAAAACAGCCGCGGCTCGCTAATGTTTTTCACGCGCTTTTCCATGCCAGGTTTTTGCATGTAGTTTTCATTTGGGATGTTTTCATTTGGAACTGACGAAGACAAACACGCGTGCTAATGCTAATGCTTGATGCCGCCGCTCGTTTCCATGGTAATGCGGTTTTCCTTTAGCTGCAATACTCCACAAAAACGTATCCGTCTCCACGCAGAATGTTCCGTCGTGGGTTTTTTTGTTTGTTTTTTTAACCATCTAATTTCCGTGCCGCAGAGTCGCGTACTGTGGCTTTAAGATCGGTTGTATCGTGCGATTGACCCACTTCTGCGCATTCGCCACACGCGGCAAATATCGCCACCGGATCGTTAGTTTGAACGGTCGCAATTGAACGCATCGCGCGCGGCGGACAAGCTGAAAACATAATCAGTACTTTATCCAAGTGTTTATCGGGAAACGGCGCAATCGTGCATGCATCTGCGTGTCCGTAGGCGTGTGCGCATGAATCTGTGACTATTGGGAAGCAAATGTGTCATGTCCTCTGCCACGAAGCCAATTCAAGATATGTAAAACATATCTGCAGTTAAAACGTAAATCGCAAATCCAATCGCAACGCTGATCAGGACCAAACCAGGACTAAACCAGGACCAAACCAGGACCAAACCAGGACCAAACCAGGACCAAACCAGACCAAACAAATCAAGTCTGCATCAGGACAAAAACAGCTCAGTTTAGATTCAAACAAAGACCACTGAAAAGCCTCTTGTCTGTGCTGAAACTGCGTTAAAACTGCGTAAAAACTGCGTAAACACTGCGTTCAAACTGCGTAAAAGGCGGTGATTCGGTGTCAGTCAGCGGTGCGCCAGAGACTCTCACCCCGGGTTTGACGTCCTCGAACACGGCCGCGTCCTCAGCGCCGCCCGCCGCTCCTCCCGTCATCCGCACCGGCCTGAGCTGCGTAAAAACGGCCCGTTCCTCGTTCGACTGCGCCGCACTCATCGCGAGTCCGACTCCCGCTGCCATCAACGAGTCTCCGTGCTGTCTCCAAGCCAGAAAACGCGATCTAAACTCGGGTTACAAACGCATGAAACTGCGGGGAAACGTGTTCGTGTTGTTTTTTTGGTTTTTTTGTGGATGTGATTTACGTAGCTGGAACGGTTAGTCCACGCGCAGAGCAGTTGTGCTGTGGAGACAGGTACGGCTCACCTGTGATATGTACGGGAGGGAACGGGCCAATGAGAGCGCAGCGGGGCGGGGCTCACCTGCCGCAGCAGCGTAAAGGTGAAACTACTAAACTGATAAAGAGCCAACATGGCGGAGGGAAGCGTCAGCACGGGGGTCATTCAGTGCAATGTTTAGGGCAATGGATAAACGATATTAGGGAATATTATGTTTTATTATGTTATATTATGTTATATTATGTTATATTATGTTATATTATGTTACATTATGTTATATTATGTTTTATTATGTTTTATTATTTTTTATCATGTTTTATTATGTTATATCATGTTATATTATGTTATATTATGTTACATTATGTTATATTATGTTTTATTATGTTATGTTATATTATGTTTTATTATGTTTTATGTTTTATCATGTTTTATTATGTTACATTGTTACATTATGTTATATTATGTTTTATTATGTTATGTTATATTATGTTATATTATGTTTTATCATGTTTTATCATGTTTTATCATGTTTTATTATGTTACATTATGTTATATTATGTTTTATTATGTTATGTTATATTATGTTTTATTATGTTTTATTATGTTACATTATGTTATATTATGTTTTATGTTTTATGTTTTATTATGTTATGTTATATTATGTTTTATTATGTTTTATTATGTTTTATCATGTTTTATTATGTTACATTATGTTATATTATGTTATATTATGTTATATTATAAGGTGTAATATAGGGAGGACCTCAGCCTCAGAAGGTAGAAGACCCTGGCTCTTCCTGTAGACAGTGCTCATGTTCTGGCCCCCAAATACACCCCAGAGACTGCATATGTTTACATTCTGCACATCTGCACTTCAGAGGCCACGCTGATGCTTTAATGCAGTTTCATTCTTTCTTGTGACGACGACATGGCTCTTACTCTTCACCACGTCCTCACTGAGTCCCTGGATGGAGGTGGGGGTCACAGCAGCTTTAGTCCACCACCACTTCCTTGGTCTTTGTTACGTTGAGCTGAAGTAGTTTCCTCTCGCTCCAAGTGAGAAAGGCATGTTTCCACTGGTTCGGTTGGAGTGGATCGGTTCAGTTTGAAAGTGTCTCACTGTCTTAAGTGAACCATAGCGTCCCGTTTAAGTGATCCAAAGTGGATCCTGAGAGGTTCTAGCTCCCAAAGCGGTCGGGCTCTCTTGGGCTCCAGGGGGACTATAGCTCAGGGGGAGGAGCTCCACACCACAGCCAGATGATTGGCTCAGAGAGAACGCAGACTCAGGCCAAAACAAGACGACAACAAGCAGAGAAACACAAAAGAATCATTTGTCTCCAAACTTGACTTGATCTCGTGCTAAAGCGCCGTGTTTCCACCGATGCTAACTTATATGTTGAGCCTTAGCAACACAAAGCTAGCTAAGCACGTTAGCAACAGCTGTTTCCTGTTTATAATGCATCTAACATGATCCAGAGCCAAAGCATTCCATGAAGAGAGGTTCAAACGCAGCGTAGAGGCTTTGCACGGAAGTCAAAGAAATGAGGCAAAACGGTTCCTGTGCACGCTAGCTTTAGCCACGCCCCCTTACACATACAAACTAAAGCGATTCACTGGGCCGAGCTCAGTGTGGTGCCCGTGAGGTCTGACCACACGCTGCAATGCGAGGACGAGCGGGTAAAAGACCAGTTTAACACTAGAACTCCCAAGGCCGTCAAGTTGGCGGTTTTCAGAATAGTACGTCCAATTCCTCTGGTTACTATGGTTACGTTGCGCTTTCAGATTCATGGGCTCTTGACTTTTTCTTTACCTTTGCGTATATCATACCGCGGATGACAGCGCCACCTTTAGTGTCTCTCACAGCAAAGCTGAAGGTAAAGTGGATTTGAGGCGATCATCCGCACAAGAGGCCCTGGCAACGCTTCTGAACATTGACGAGGTTTGTTTTCGGGAGGTGAAGGCGAGTCAGACTGGAGGACTCGTGGGTCTTGGACTCAGCCGAACCAGGAAGCGAGTCGCAGACGAAGAATGAACCCCCGCACGAGCCCCCGCAAAAAGAAGCCGGTAAAATCTCCCTGGCAGTCGGTCTATTGTAAATGTTCAAGGTATTTATGACAAACTTTATTGTATTGTTATGGCATTTTAGGCTGCCGAGATCAATAAACCGCGCGCCTGTTGCTTCAGCTGCCCCGGGAACATCGGCGCACGTGAGCGGCATATCCTTGGCAACGGCGACAATATTCAAGGTCTTTACAAATCCTGTGTTATTATAGTATTTGGCTGGCTTTTGTTTTAGGAAGATGGGTCCAGATCAATGGAAGACGCGTATATTCTCTGTAACCGCGGCTTCGCCATCGCAAACCACCCTCCTCCTCTTCCTCTTCCTCTTCCTCCTTCCTCCGCCGATGCTGGTCAACTTCGGCACTCTGAATAATGATAGTATTCATTTTGATCGTGTTAGAAGAATCATTCTTTAGATGACGTCATCGCCGCAGCGCAACCGTCCAATTGACAGCTCGGGAGTTCTAGTAGTTCTGATATCCTGGTAGTCCTAGTGTCAATGACATATTGTGGAACATTCCAGATGAAACAATACCATTTCTCCACACACGCACACGCACACACACACACGCACACAACCGCCACCTTTCACTCGGTTAATGCTTCACCTGTCATTACGTTTGATTGGAACGAGCCCGTCGCTGATCCCGAGAGTCGAGTCGTTCTCCCATTCAGACTTTCCTGTTTAGCCTGTTAAAGATAATGACACGTTTGGCGACGCCCGGACAGTTACACCAACACGCTAATCACGCTAATCACCACTTTCATTCTCAACCATTAATGAGCAGACGATGCACGGGACAAAAAAACGATAAACGGTTTTACCTCATCGTTTCGAGAGCAGACTGTTATGTTGGTTTTGTAAAGCGTTATTCTAATTCTTACGACAATTATGCTGATTGTACTGTAGATTCCACAGGTTTCTTTAAGAGCTTTTCATTAGTCTTTCCTCACGCTTTGGTGGTGCCCTGAGCCAACGAAACATGCTTTTATTCCATGCAAAAAAACATACAAACAATTGAATTTGAAAATCATAAAGTTTGAAATCCGTTTGTCGCATCAGAATAGATGATAATAAAACATTTAAATAATAAATAAAATAAAAACATATTAAGGGTTAGGCTTGAGTTTATTACCAAACAAAAGCACTTTTAGCAGTTGTCATTTACATTTATGTAATTCACAGTTCGCTGGAATCGCCTATTCAACCTATTTAACCCCATTTAACCCTATTCTACCCTATTCTACCCTATTCAACCCTATTCAACCCTATTCAACCCTATTCAAACCTATTTAACCCTATTTAACCCCATTCAACTCTATTTAACCCAATTGAACCCAGTTGAACCCTGTTGAACCCAGTTGAACCCAATTGAACCCAGTTGAACTCAGTTGAACCCTATTGAACCCAGTTGAACCCAGTTGAACCCAGTTGAACCCAGTTGAACCCTATTGAACCCTATTTCCAGTTCATTTCCAGTTCAGCAGAAGAAACCCCAAACTAAACGTGTTTCCGTCCGATCACAAACTCAAACACGCCGAACGTGAAAAACACTTTAAAACCGTCAGAACCAGAATACTCGAGTAATGAAATGGACCTCATTAACGTGAGAACCGTGTGTGCGGCGGGCGACACTGCGGGGGGCTCATCCTGACGGGAACAGACGGGGGGCGATGGAGTGAATCTGTCCCGTTTCGATGACACTTTAACACGGCTCAGAACGTCCATTTTAGGCCCGACAAAGTGTGTTCTGTTTTCATCATCAGAACACAACGTTTCCAAAGCAACGTCGCGTATAAAACCCACTCACTCCAGACTCGTGAGCGGTTTATGATTGACTTCACTTTTTTATTTTCCGGGCGTTTCGACTCGTTTAGTCCTGGTTTATCTCCATCTGAGACCGGCTCGTGGAATGACTCGTTTGAAGTGACATTTCCACGGTGGAAGTCATTCGCTTGATCCTCTCCCACATTCAGGACGGAGAAATACTATTTTCTGGCCTCGACCTTTTATTTGGAGTTTATAAAAAGGATAATTTGTGGTAAAACATGTGTTATATCCGAGTATTTGTCCGGTAAAACCTAAGAATCTAACTTTTACCTTCATCCCAAACGTGTCTGTCATCATCTCGAATTAGATAAACAAATGCCGTAGAATACAAAGTGTAAAAAGAGTAATAAAGTGTAAAAAAAAAAAGTAATACAAGTGTTTAAACCTGATGTCACTCACACGTGTCGGAGGCTTTCACGTTGACAAGAACGCTTGGACTTTTCCTTATTTTATCCCAAAATCGCAGTAGCTTTGACTCCACTTTTGTTCCATTTGTGAGTCTAGAACGGATATTTAGTCCCGTTTCAGTCCAGGTTCAGGTGCTGATTTTGTGTTTGTTTTTTTTGGGCCTGATTTCGCAGAGGCCAGAGGGCAAACGAAAGTGTGTTGCAGGCTGCATATTTTGGATGTTTTTGTCCGTCTAAAATGTGCTAAAACGTGCCGAAAAGCTGAACGAACAGAAACCAGCGCAGATATTTCCCTTTTCTAGGAAAGATTACGCGGCATGTTTGCTTTGTTGTTGTTTTCATCAGCTCTTTTTGCAGATTTTCCTTCGTTTCGTTTCGTTTATTTCTTTATCGACACAGGGACAACCTACATTAACCTCAACAGGAGTTTAGTTTTAGTGTCGTTTCTGTTTATATCTCCAAAAGCAACAAGTGCGATACTATTTCTGCAGATCTGACGTGGTCCCGGCGTGTGGAGCGTGGGAAACTCGGCGGCGCTGGTGGGAACGAGAAACCGCATGTTTACTCACAATCACGCTGCGCTCCGGGGCGTTGTTGTTTTAAAGGTACACTCTGTAACTTTTTGCGGCGGGGGGGCGTCCACAACCCGTCAGGTCGTGTTGCTTTGCGTTAAAAAGCGCCGTCCCTGAACGTGCGCGGTTCTGGTCCCATAAATAGCCTCTTTAAGCTCCACACAGACAGGAAAGCGTGTTTAGCTTACGTGTTTCATGCCGTAGTGTAACCAAAAAGAGCAGGACAATTCATTTAAAGATGAGCACAATAAAGCATTCAAGATATTTTTCATCCAATCGTGGGTTGGCTGGTCTAGTTTTAGCCCAAAAAACCCAGAAATTAGAAACACAAATATATTTTTACTCAAATACTCTCCAAAAAAAGTCCTAAAATGTAAATGTAATACTATAAAATAAGAAATGTATTATGAAATGAACCAAAAATGTTTTATTTGCCCCTGGGTATCTCAGTTTTCTCGCTTAACTTCTCTCACTTCCGAAGCTAACGCTGAAGCTAACTCGCTCATTCGCTTCAGCACTTTTCCGCGCTGCTTTTCTGCTGACGGTGGAATGATTTGACCGCCTGTCCCGCCATTCATTCTCTCCAAATGCAGAAGGGTCCGGACTCGGGCCATAAGGGGGCGCGTGTCTCCCGGACGCAGAAGGACCCGTCGCCAACATTCAGATGAAAACAACTTCTTTCACCTTCACTGCGTCGCTCGTTCGCTCGTCGTTTGTCAAAGCGTGTGTGCGTGGATGTAAAAGCGTAAAGTCATAAAAGTCCACCTTGCATAATGCGTGTCTTGTAATACGGGACCCTCTTGCTGTGAGTCGTGCGTGCTTCTACACTATGCCAGGTGCCCTTCCTGTCCCGATCGGAGAGGCCTAACAATTTGTCGTGTCGGTGTAATCCCTCATTCGTCCAGGATTAACATGTCATGAATTCCTCGTCATTCCGAGTCAGGTCTGTGGCACTCGGTGTTCCGTTTACACAGGCGCGGAGCAGACTTATGCGCTTATTCGATGTTATTTTTAGAGCTGTATCTGAGGACACGCTGTTCGGATCGTTCGAACGCCTGCGGGGACAAACACAAGCCTGGAGCGGCGCCAGGGGACGTTATGGAAGCACGACATACATCAAACCGCAGCGTTTAACATGTCATTTAGTAAAGTACCAGGATGTAGCGCCGTCGGAGCAAACGCAAGGGAAAGAAGAGCTACGGTTTGGTTTACAGACGCGTGATTGGTTGATGCAGCCACGGCCGTGTGCCGAATGCCTCTGCTGCATCGGTTCTCCGAAGCCACGTTTCGACTGGTTCACACCGGAGCGTCTCGGGAACTTGGATATGAAACGTTTTTTTTATTTTGGAGAGCGGATAAAACCCGTTTGTGTCTGAAAAAGCTGACGTGCTAGAGAGGTTGAAAAAGACCCAGCTTTAATGGCATGAAGCGAGCAGCCGACGACGCCCGAACTAAAGACGTGTTTTTGCTTCGTAAAAAAAGTTAGACATTTGGTGATTCTGCCTTTTTACAAACAAATATACAACGTCACTCGTACTTTTTGAGTCAAATACTTGGTCAGATCGTGGAGAGACTTTTGTCCCTTTTCGTCGATTGGTCGAAAGCACAGGGAAAGTCTTTAGTCGAACACACGTTTCTCGATTACAGCCGCACTGGTTGGTTCTGGTTGGTTCTGTGGCACTTGGAGGACCAAATATTTTCTAACTCGGTGTGAAAATGTCTAAATCTCGCCATGTCACGCTAAGTCATGTCCAGTGAAGCCTTTGGGACAGAACATGTTCAGAAACAATCAAATGAAGCTGTGGTTAGAGGTGTGGAACGTGTTGGAATGGCACTTTTGGCAAATGAACTCTTCAAATGTAATCGTCTACAACTGTGCCATATTTAGCTTGTGACGTGTAAAAAAAAAAACTGCCGCCGCGTCACATTTATCGCTGACTCAGACGTTGGGATCACACACCGCTGAACCCATTACATTTCTCTCACTAAATCAGATGTGGTGGAAATGAACCGTTGTGAGGCGAGTTGAAGTGGCCTTTATCTCCCCGTGCTGTTAGCAAACAAGCTAGCTACATTAGCTCGGCAGAGTCAGAGCAACAACAGAGAAACTTACTTTATTTTATTTATTTTATTTATTTTATTTATTTTATTTATTTTATTTATTTTATTTATTTTATTTATTTTATTTTTGTAACTATTTATTTTTGTAATTATCTATTTTTGTAATTATCTATTTTTGTAATTATCTATTTTTGTAATGTATGTAATTTTATTTATTTTATTTATTTTATTTATTTTATTTATTTTATTTATTTTATTTATTTTATTTATTTTATTTATTTTATTTCAGGGAGAGTGCATAATAATAACAATTTCTGTAAATATGCCAGAATTTGCCAGTTACAGCCTAAAACGGAATAACAAAACAAGCATTTTACACAGAGATTAGAAGTATATACACTATTTACATTATGAGACACACACATAAAGGAGCAGATACACACCCTATGGAAAACAAACACACACACACACACGTACGCACATGATGTGTGGCCTGCAGCAGTTCATTTGTGAAAAACAAAACCGCCGCAGACAAAACTGAGCCATAAAAGACACACTTTGTCAGTTGTGCTGCTCGTATTGTTCAGAGGGAATGTCGCTTTTGTCAATGTCGCCAACTCCTCCTCGTGAGAGAACCAAACGTCGCCCGGTTTGTGGTTTGCACATGTGACTTTGGCAGTGACATCATTGCGTTGAAGTCGTTGGGAGTTCAAACCGGGACGCGCTTTATTATGGAGATGTTGAGGTCATTCGTGAAGAAATACATACACGGTTTTGTGGATCAGGTTTTGTCAACACAAAAGTGATCGGGTTTCACTGGAGCCGCCGGGAAACGGGCGCTTCCCGCTCCGGCCGTTAGAGAACGCCACTGTCGACGTCCCGCAAACTCCCACCGGCACTGGAGAGGAAAGAGGTTTTACACGGCGAGTATTTCAGACAAAGTCGTCATACTGTGGAAGAGTCTGGAGCGGGTCAAATGTAAAAAAGTGTTTGAATAAAATGTAAAACAAATATGAAAGACTTGTTTTACTGCATTTAGTCTCAAACAATGTCAAATGTGTTTCCGATTCAATGAGTTGGAACTTAAATGTTTTGTGTGAAAAAGGGGCAAGTTTTACACCTCTTTCTCCTTTTCATTCAGTGATTATTTTATATCAACTTTAAGCACCGAAATAAAAAAATAAAAAAATAAAAAAGCTACATTTCATCGTTAGAGCAGCCTAAAAGTAAATACAATTCAAATGTAAAAGGTTCCCCATTGTTCAGGGTTCGGGCCAACTCAAAAGCCGTTTTGGCTGCGATGCTTCTGTCAGAAAGTGCGACGGACCCAAACGACTGAAACGTCGCAGACATGAAACGAAAATGCCTTTTGGTCAGAGCTGTGTGTCTTGCGAAGGTCAAAGCGAGCGCAGTCCATTAAACAGCCGCTAAAGGCCGGTTTAGTGGCTGTAAAAAGACTTTGAGCCAGAGACAGTGAGATGTTATCTGTCCCAGACGCCCCCAGCTCTGGTTTTAGAGTCCTGCCTGCTTCAACCCTCTGCACGGGGGGCATTCAAACTTGTCCGGACACAAGCCAGAACTTTCAGAAATGTTTTTTTTTTTTTAAATCCACGTTCTTTTGGAAAACGCTTCAGTGCGCACCGGCCACACCTCAAAGGACAAAGACCTGACGCCGCGTTCATGTGGCCCACGAACGCTCGTACAAGTCGGGAAAAGAACTCGGGAACTCGGGTCAAAAGCCGCAGCGGAGACGGACAGAACGCAGGGAATTGGTCCGTTCATCTTTCAAATTTGAGTTCTTTGACTAAACGTTTTGGGGTTTATTCAGTCGAACGTATGGTAAGACCACCCGATGACGGCGAGGGACACCCAAAACGACCAATGCAAACGATAGCAAAGCGAATGACTAACATTTGGCTTTAGAGGACAACAACATATCTCGCTGGTTGTCTCAAAGAAACTCTGTTGAAGAGTACGTCCACACATGACTTACTGTTTACCCACGCGCGAATCTCCCAGATCGACCTGTAATCCAGCATTAAAGCAGAACTAAGTAACATTTTCACCTCATCGAACGTCTTTGTAAGTCCGTTTGATGGTTGAATATGTATTTTCGGGGCGTTTGAAGTGTCCGTCGTCGCCCCCTGCTGTCTGTGGTCAGAAAACCAGCCTTGTAACATTTGCCGACATCGACCCGAAGACAACTCTTCTGAGAAACCCTCGCTCTGTTTTTTATATTTGGCAACGTGAAATGTTTTTGTGTGACCGATTACGATAAAGAAATAAAGAAATGTGACGTCACAAGGGAGCTGCAGGGGGGGCTCTTCTTCTCCTGCAGCTGCTCAGTCTGTGGGCGTGTTCAGAGACGTGACGCCCTAACTGAGCATGTGCAGAGACGTGAAGCCCTAACTGAGCATGTGCAGAGGAGAAGTGAAGCCCTAACTGAGCATGTGCAGAGGAGAAGTGAAGCCCTAACTGAGCATGTGCAGAAGAGAAGCCCTAACTGAGCATGTGAAGCCCTAACTGACGCAAATGTGCAGAGGAGAAGTTGAACTCTAACTGAGCAGTGCAAGGACGTAGAAGCCCTGTGCAGAGGAGAAGCCCTGACTGAGCATGTGCAGAGGAGAAGCCCTCACTGAGCATGTGCAGAGGAGAAGCCCTCACTGAGCATGTGCAGAGGAGAAGCCCTCACTGAGCATGTGCAGAGGAGAAGCCCTCACTGAGCATGTGCAGAGGAGAAGCCCTGACTGAGCATGTGCAGAGGAGAAGCCCTCACTGAGCATGTGCAGAGGAGAAGCCCTCACTGAGCATGTGCAGAGGAGAAGCCCTAACTGAGCATGTGCAGAGGAGAAGCCCTAACTGAGCATGTGCAGAGGAGAAGCCCTCACTGAGCATGTGCAGAGGAGAAGCCCTAACTGAGCATGTGCAGAGGAGAAGCCCTCACTGAGCATGTGCAGAGGAGAAGAGAAGCTTCAGCAGCTCCACGTGCTTTTATAGACAAGTCTGTGTTTGTAGCTCGTGCTCGGTCACGTTTGTAATGATCAGACGTGAGTTAGAAACACAGACAGTATTTTAATAACATAGAACACTAATTTGTGTGATGAATTGGTCGATGAAGTCATCTTATTTATCCATTTAGCACATTGATATGGAATGTGAGATGACCTCAGTAAGGTGTTTGCCCCTCATGCGGGAGAGCGGGGTTTGAAGCCCACCTTTGGTCTTCACCCCAGGTCTGCTTGCCCACTGTAAATGGCACATTCGATGTGTGTTGTCTTTGTTCTTTGTGTTGCTGTTGTAAGTGACAATTACGCAGGTTTGACACAAGTTGGTTCCGACTCCATAAAGTGAGTCAGACCTTGTGTTGGACTTAGATTAGAGCTCATGCTGTGGTGAAAAAGTCAATATTGTTACAGCTCTTGGCTGATTAGAGCTGTGCTAATGTTGAGCAATGTTGACAGTGTAACTTTTCTGCTGCTCACTTATGAGATAGTTTTCTTGTAAATTAAGTTTTCCCCCCAAAGTACATGAACACTTGAGACCGCTGCGGCTGTTCTGCGTCTGATTGGCTGTTTCTTTTTGGGATGAGAGCTAACCTGTGCGCGCGGCTTAAACATGTGCCCGAGGGGTTTTTAAGAGCTGGAAACAAGTCCGAACTGTGGATAACCAGTTTAAAGGTGCACTATGTAACTCATCTATCGCCATGGAGACAAGCAGTTGACATCAACAGGCCAAGTTACAGGTCGTGCAGAAGTGGAAAGTTTTCAGATGAATATCGTAAACGGACATTTTTTACAAGCCTTTTGAAAGAAACCAATACGTTCTTTAGTTGAACTTATGTGAAGCTTTAACACGAGGAGAGGCGGAACTGTCAGGGGCGGAACTGTAGGGGGCGCACAGCTCGACAGAACACCGGCAGCAAACCCCCCTCCAGTAGAAAAGTTACATAGTGCATCTTTAAATGGTAAAAGGAAGAGCCAAGACGCTTTAAGAATGAAGAATCGTAGTAAACTTTCTTTGTGAAAGGTTGTGGGCGTGTCCCAGATGTAGGCTCCTGATTGGTCGACAGGGGCGTGTTGACTTAAGGTGGTGAGCGTACTTGGATTGTGGTAAAGAATGACTCAATGTTTGGCGTTGGCTCTCGCATTGATCTGAGCAAACCAATTATTATGACGAGTTTAGCAGCTTCAAAGGTCAAGTTTAAGTTTGGCTGAACTCCGAGCCACCGCCAACAATCGAAGGATAAAGTTATGGAGGAAAAATACTACATACATTTGTGTAACAATACATTTATTTAACCCAGCGTTTGTTTGTTTTCCAGTCCTGACAGTTCCCTTCACTCTCAGCTTTCTACAGTGTCATGTGACGTTGCTGCGGTGCGTCTCGTGGTTTAGTGGGGCGGGACAATAGCGCCATCTGCCTTCCGCCGTCTCCAGGACAGTATTCCGGGTGTGTGAGAGTAAAAAAGGCCCCCTCGTCCCGGTTCGTAGTCCCACGTTTTTGCATTTTAATTGCCGCCTTCATCCAGTGACGATGTTTGTGGTCGGATCAGAACACTCCAAAATGGCTCCACACCTCAGCCAGATGATTGGACTCTGACTTGATCTTGTGCTAAAGCGCCGTGTTTCCACTTATATGTAGAGCCTTAGCCAAACGGAGCTAGCAAAGCACGTTAGCAACAGCTGTTTCCTGTTTATCCCAAATGTGACGTTTCCAGGTCATAATGCGTCTGACATGATTCCATAAAGAGAGGTTCAAAGGCGGCGTCGAGGCTTTGCACACAAGGCAAAGACATGAGGCAAAACTGTTCCTGTGCACGCTAGCTTTAGCCACTTCTCACAGCAACACAAACTTGAAATGACTATGTTTTTCTTGAATTGGAAAAGTACAATTCAAGCATGATTCAGATTTTATTTCTTAAGAAACGGGTTATGTTTGGGTGGTTTCCTCTGGACCCAGTCGAAACGTGGCTTCTGTGAAACCTGCGTCGCTTTTCCCAACAAACTGCAGACCTTCCCGAGCCTGTTATCACCAACCGTCGTCTCTATCCACGTGTGTCAGCGACCGGTTCGGAGGCACAGTGTTTTGCGGTGCTTTTTTTTATTGCTTTGAGTTGTTTATTGCTACGGCAACGGCGCTGATTTCTCCTCCCTCTGAGGCGCATAGCTGAGGAATGACGGCGCTGCTTTTCATGCATGACTGTGCTTCCGGTGTTACTTCATCCAAACCAGTTCACGCAGTCCTGAGCTCACAGTGACGTCGGCATCGCCCACGAGAGGCCGTCGCCGCCTCTCCACGGACCCGACCTGGAGGAACGCGCATGAATGTCGCCTCGAAAAGTCCAATAAAAGTGGACGTTTCTTGCGACCGCGTCACTCTTGAGTCTGCGCCGATAAGAAAACACTGAGTTCAGTGTGACAGGAGCCAGACGTTATGGCACTAATAAATGCATAAAGGCTATCTCTTAATTAGCCAAAAGCATTCTTTCATCATCGCAGTAATGGTACTAACGCGCAGTAATGGTGGTGCAGTAAACGCTCAGGTGAAGGTCACTGCGTCTGTGCGGAAGCGTGTGTCGTTTGAGCGAATGAGCGGAAAGATTTTTTATGATTTACTTGACTTATTTTGAACTAAACACAACTAGTGGTTAAAATTCAAACATCAGGTACGGGAGGAAAAACTATTAAAAGTAAAAAAATCGACAAGTTTTGAAGTACCTAGCATAAAAAAATCATAATAATAATTTAAAAAAAATCATAATAATCATCATTATCCCCGGGTGGGACCAGAGAGAACACAGGTATAAAATGAGGACATAAGGGGGTGGCATCCCAAGAAAAGAGGGGTCCACAATAAAAGTCCCATTTTGTCCATTTTCAAATTGAGTCCAGACATGATTTCTTCCATGGTGCGTACGTCGTTTTGTGATGGCCGTCTTCCCCCTCCGGGGTTCCATCGCTCTATGTCCATGGCAAGGCGTTTGAGGCCAAATACATCGTTAAATTAGTCCTGTTTGTCCTTTTGAATCCGTCCCATTTCCGATGTTCAGCTAGAAGTAAGTCTGTCTGTGTTATGTTTTATCCGACACTACTTTTCTGTATTTTCTACTGCGAAATACAGTAAGATTTGGGCTGAAGCAACTTGTGTTTTATCCATCCATCCACCATCTTCTTCCGCTTTATCCGGGGCCGGGTCGCACGAAAGAGAGGGGGCAGCAGTCTCCAGCAGGGAACTCCAGACTTCCTTTTCCCCAGACACTTCCTCCAACTCCTCCGGGGGATCCCGAGGCGTTCCCAGGCCAGCCGAGAGACATAGTCTCCTCCAGCGTGTCCTGGGTCTCCCCGGGGCTCTTCCGGTGGGACATGCCCGAAAACCTCCCTAGGGAGGCGTCAGGAGGCATCCGGAACAGACGCCGAGCCACCTCAGCTGCTCCTCTCAGTGGAGGAGCAGATGGCTCTACTCCGAGCTCCTCCGTGTGACTGAGCTCCTCACCCTATCTCTAAGGAGCGCCAGCCACCCTGCGGAGAAACTCATTTTGACCGCTTGTATCCGCGATCTTGTCCTTTCGGTCACTACCCAAAGCTCATGACCAAAGGTGAGGGAGGAACGTAGATTGACCGGTAAATCGAGAGCTTTGTCTTTCGACCTCAGCTCCTTCTTCACCACAACGGTCCGATGCAGCGACCGCATCACTGCAGACGCTGCACCGATCCAACTGTCAATCTCACGCTCCATCCTTCCCTCACTCGTGAACAAGACCCGAGATACTTGAACTCCTCCACTTGGGGCAAGGACTCCCCCCACCCACCTGGAGAGGGCAAGCACCCTTTCCAGCGATAACCCATTTGGCCTCAGATTTGGAGGTGCTGATTCTATCCCAGACGCTTCACACTCGGCTCAAACCGTCCAGTGCATGTTGCAGGTCCAGGTTTGATGGGGCCATCAGGACAACATCTTCTGCAACAGCAGAGATGAGATCCTGTGGTCCCCAAACCGGACCCCCTCCGCCCCCTGACTGCGCTATAAATCTTGTTTTATATTATTATTATATTATAGTATATTATTATTATTATTATTAATTATTATGTTATTTGAGAGTTTTATTTACAAAAGTTTGCCATTTTTAAAAAAGTCATTGGCCAATATTACAGTTGACTTAAATCAAATATTAAATCAAACGTTATTTCATCCCAGTAATATCTGTGAAGATTGGGGACGAAAAAGAAAATTACCTTAGGTAAGAGTTGTTTTTAATTTTTTTTTACATATTTTCCATGTAACTAATGGATCACTGAAAACATTCCAATTATTATATTGATTTTTTTTTGTATGTGTTTAAGGGACGCTTTAGTTCCTGTTCTGTTCAGTGTTCAATGTACCCTAGCACCTTGAAAAGTAGTGTCCAGCGATGGTCACTACACCGGTCAATATAGACCACAATGCATTGCGAGAGTCGGACAAACAACAGTGACAGGTTTTAACTGGACGCAACAGACTGAATGAAGAAGAGACGTTTAAACGCACTATCGACTCGAGAATGTGAACAAAAAACTCTCTTCGATAAACCGTTAGCTGCAAAGATGCTAGCGTTAGCCGCTAACCTTAGCTTGACTCGCCATCACAAAAAGTGCAATAATCAAGTTTGTTGTTTAACGTGAGATCCAGGACTTGTGTGGCGATTATTAGTCCATAAAATGTGCGTCAGACGGATTTGACCTAAATTTATCACAGAAATAAATTTTTATTCGAGTTTTGCTGAGTCACATGACCCGCGGCAAGAGGATGTATAAATAATGCATCATATTTGTCCTTTAAATGGCACTGATCAAAAGTCTGCCATGTTTTTGTTCATAAATTCGACAAATTGAAAGCCATATTCATCAGGGGTTTTTTTCACCCAGCCCTCATTTGACCCATGAACTCTGCAGGATTAGCGCTGCCCTGTTAGCATGTGTTCGTTCTAGTATAGCCGCAGTGGTAGCAGTAGCATTAGCAGTCTCGACATGGCTTTTATCGTGCCAACAGTGTGCGGTTAGTGAATGATTCTCTGCTCTTTTGGGTTATCTCCAAGCAACTCTTATCGGAAAACTTCATCTTCTTATCGCTCCAGAACCAGGGGCCATTGCTCAAGGCCCTGACAATCCAACAGGAACAAGCCCATATTTGGACTAAAGGAAGTCGGGCCATTCCTTTTCCCTCCCCTTCGGAGCGATGACAGATGAAGACACGCGAGCCGTTGCGGAGTTAACTGCGGCTGATAAAGAAGAATACGGGAAGTCCACGCAACTCGGTCTAACTGCAGTTTGAGCTGCGATTCGGGTTACGTCACGTCTCGCGGGCCCATAACGGCATGAAGCGGAGCTTTCTCGTGAGCGCGCGGGTTGTTGGCGGGAACGCGCGGACGCCGCCGCCTCTTTTTTGGTGTTAAAGGACACACATTATGCTAAGTTGCAGAACGTATCGAAAACACAGCTGGAGTTCACACGGCAGATGAATCCTGCTGTGAGTCCTCCTTCCATCCCCGAGGTCTTAGGTCGAGCCCCGAGGTCTTGTAGGTCGAGCTCTGAGGTCTTAGGTCGAGCTCTGAGGTCTCAGGATCGAGCTCTGAGGTCTTAGGTCGACGCCTAGAGACTTAGGTCGAGCTCCGAGGTCTTAGGTAGAGCTCGAGGTCTCAGGTCGAGCTCTGAGGTCTTAGGTAGAGCTCCGAGGTCTCAGGTCGAGCTCTGAGGTTTAGGTCGAGCTCCTGAGTTAGGTCCTCCGAGGTCTTAGGTCGAGCTCCGAGTCTCTCCGCTCTGAGGTCTTAGGGTTCGAGCTCTGACGTCTTAGGCTCCAGCTCCTGAGGAGTCTTCTGCTCTGAGGTTTAGGTCGAGGTCTGAGGTCTTGAGGTTGAGCTTCAAGGTCTCAGGATCGAGCTCTGAGTGATATAGGTCGAGCTCTGAAGCTTACGTCGAGCTCCGAGGTCTTAGGTCGAGTTTCCGAGGTCATCAGTCGAGCTCTAGGCCTCGAGCTCCGAAATCTTAGGTCTGACTCTGAGGACCTTTAGGTTCGAGCATTGAAGGAGGTCTTAGGATCGAGCTCGAGGTCTGAGGTCGGCTCTGAGGTCTTAGGTTCGAGGTCGAGCTCTGGAGGTCTTAGGTTCGAGCTCTGAGGTGCTTAGGTCGAGCTCTGAGCGAGGTCTTAGGTCGAGCTCTCGAGGAGTCTCTAGTCGAAAGCTCCTAGGTCTCAGGTCGATCTCTGAGGAGGTCTTAGGTCGACGCCCTCGACGGTCTTAGGTCGAGCTCTGACGGTCTTAGGTCGAGCTCTGAGGTCTTAGGTCGAGCCCGAGGTCTTAGGTCAGCTTCTCAGGTCTTGAGATCGAGCCTCTGAGGTCTCAGCTGTCGAGCTCTGAGGTCTTTAGGTCGAGCTCTAGATCTAGTCGAGCTCGAGGTCTTAGGTCGAGCTCCGAGGTCTCAGTCGAGCTCTGAGGTCTTAGGTCGAGCTGCTGAGAGGTCTTAGGTCGAGCTCTGAGGTCTTAGGTCGAGCCCGAGGTCTTAGGTGAGCCCCGAGTCTTAGGTCAGTCCGAGGTTAGGATCGAGGCGAGTTCAGTCGAGCTCTGAGCCCTCTTAGGCGAGCGCTCTAGAGTCTTAGGTCGAGCTCCGAGGTCTTAGTGAGAGCTCCGATCCGCGGCTCTGCATGGTCTAGGTGCCAGCAGCGGCTCTGAGGTCTTAGGTCAGCTCGTAGGACTCCGAGGTCTGTCATAGGTCTCAGCGGTCGGTTATCCGCTCTGGGAGGTCTATCTTAGGTTAGTCGAGCTCTGAGCTCAGGTACTTAGTCAGGTGAGCTCCAAGGTCTTAGTCGAGCCTCCGCGGTTAGGTAGCTCAGGTCGAGCTCCGAATATAGCGAGCTCTGAGGATCTTAGGTCAGAGCTCTGGGAAGGTCTTAGGTCGAGCTCTGGGAGTCTGACCACGGTCTTTAGGTCGAGCTCTGGAGGTCTTAGATGAGCTCATGTGAGTGAGTCTTAAGGTCGGCCTGCAGAGCTAGTCGTCTGAGGTCTTAGGTCGGCTCTGAGGAGGTCTTAGGTCTGAGCTCTGAGGTCTCTAGGTCGGAAGCTCTGAGGAGGTCTCTAGGTCGAGCTCTGAGCGTCTTGGTCTGGGTAGAGTCGAGCTCGATCTCTAGGTCGACTCTGATGGTCTTAGGTCGAGCTCTAGAGTCTTTAGGTCGAGCTCTGAGGAGGTCTAGTGTCGAGCTCCGAGGTCTCAGGTCGAGCTCCGAGGTTCTTAGGTAAGCTCTGAGGAGGTTCTTAGGTCGAAGCTCTGAGGTTCTTAGTCGAGCTCTGGGAGCTCTTAGGTCGAGCTCCGAGGTCAGTCGAGCTCCAAGGTCTTAGGTCGAGCTCCCGGATCGTTAGGTACGAGCTCCAGGTCTTAGGTCGAGCTCCGAGGTCTTAGGTCAAGCTCCGAGGTCTTAGGTCGAGCTCTGAGACCTTAGGTCGAGCTCTGAGATCTTAGGTCGAGCTCCGAGGTCAGGTCGAGCTCCGAGGTCTCCTGTGTATTCACGAGCACATTTAAACTTCTACTTTACGTGTCCCAAAGACACTGTTGATCCGAATGAAGATGAAGAATACATCTGAGACGTTTGGAGGCCCTCAGGTGTGTTTGGGGCCCTCAGAACCTGCTCACTTGCAGAGGCGTCGACAGAAGCTGTTTTAGGCTCATGACGGTGGTTTCTGTGGTGAAACTGCAGGAACAGGTTTGTTGAGCCGATTGTCATCAGAGATCTTCAAATTTTGTGCAACATTTGTGTCTTGAACAGGAAAAACAGGACGAGGACGAAGAGACCTTGTCCTGTTTTTGAATGAAACGGTTCTTCAAAGGTTTGTTTTCCGTCATTCGATCCCTTCCTCTTTTACGTAACAGGTTTCTTCATTTCATCGACAGCTTTTCCAACACTGGTCATGAACGCCGCACTTTTCAGGTTGAAAAGATTCTTCAACATTTACAGAAATATTGACTTTGGGTTTTTCCTTGGTGTTTTTGTTTTTTTGGACCAGAAGTTTGTTCTGGACGCTCCGAAATGGTACATCATTCAATTTGTATTTTTTCAAGCCACACCTGGAAATGTACGCTCGTGTCCCCCGAGCCTTTGCTTTCAACGTGTCTATCTCCATGGAGACAAGCAGGTTCAGTTAAATGTAATTAAATACATTTTTGTAACTCCAACAGTTTCCTCGAAGGACGACAGTCAAGAGATCAAACAATGTTCACAGGAATTCACCAGCTGGATAATGTCCTAGAGCGCCCCCTGTGCTTAGACCCTCCACTGCAGGAAAAACTACAAAACCCTGTGGGAGAAAGTAGAAACCTGGAGGAGAACCAACAGGAGGAGAGAGGGAGGTTCATCTGGAGCAGAGAGCGTTCCTCAGGCAGATGAAGAGCCTTTCATCTGGATAGCAAAGAGCGTTCCTCAGGCGGATGAAGAGCCGTCATCTGGAGCAGAGAGCGTTCCTCAGGCGGATGAAGAGCCGTTAATCTGGAGCAGAGAGCGTTCCTCAGGCGGATGAAGAGCCGTTCTCTGGAGCGAGAACGTTCCCTCAGGCGGATGACGAGCCGTTTCATCTGGAGCAGAGAGCGTTCCTCAGGCGATGAAGAGCGTTCATCTGGAGCAGAGAGCGTTCTCAGGCGGTATGAAGCAGCGTTCATGGGCGGAGCAGAGAGCGTTCGCTCAGGCGGATGAAGAGCCGTTCATCTGGAGAGAGAGCTTGTGTCTGTTCTTTGTCGTTCACTGGATGTTTTTCTCCTTCTTCCGCACTCCTTCGGGAGGATGGTCTGTTCAGACACTGTGATGAGCTCCGGTGACAACTGCACCTTAGATGTCCCAATCCATGACCTGACCTGTTAGATTATCCTTAGATTGTCCTTGTCTGGTTAGCAGGATCTCCCCTTCTCTGAGGGAGGAGGTCTCTCCTGTCTGTGTTCTCCTGCTATGTTCTCCACAGTTTTGTAGTTTTCCTGCAGAATGAGGGGCTAAGGACAGGGGGCGCTCTGGGACATTTATCCATGTGTGAACGTAGTTTATTCTGCTCTGTATTCCTGTCGGCTCTTTGAGGAAACTGCTGTGTGCTTTGGGCCTTACAGAATACTGCGTGTCATGTGACGGCCTGCTCCATGTGAAGTTTCAAATGTTCACAGTTTGACGCTGGAGGCAAAAGATTCAAGCTTTTCAATAATTAACAAGAGTTGAGGATTATTGGTTGATATTAAACACATATTAACTCCACTTCTGTCCGTCTTGGGAAACACTTTTATCTTCTCGTTGGGACTGTTGTCAAAAGCCTGTGATTTTCAAAGTGACTTCCTGTGAAACTCTGAGTCAGTATTGTGCATTAACATTAGTGCCGTTTACCGGTGGATACAGGCTTGTATAAACAAACACAAAGTCGTCACAACACGTGATTAGACGGACGAGTGCGACGGTGAACGCTGCGGTCCTGGTCTGGTTCGGTTCTGGTCGTCCGGTCCGGGTCTGGGTTTAGTCTGGTCTTGGTCTGGGGTTCAGTCTCGTCCTGGTCTGGGGTTCAGTCTCAGTCCTGGTCTGGGGTTCAGTCCTCGGTCCTGGTCTGGGGTTCAGTCTCGGTCCTGGTCTGGGGTTTCAGATCTCAGTCTCAGTCCGGTCTCTTGGGTTTAGTCATGGTCTGGTCTGGGGTTCGGACCTCCGTCCTGGTCTGGGGTTCAGTCTCAGTCCTGGTCTGGGTTAGGTCCTGGTCGTTCTCTGGTCTGGGTTTATCCCGTCTGGTCTGGGTTTTAGTCGGCCGGTCCTGGTCTGGGGTTCAGTCTGCGGTCCTCGGTCTGGGGTTCAGTTTGCTTTTGTTTCGTGAATCCTGTTTACGAGGTCATCTTCTCTGCTCCTTCTCTGAGCCTCACAAAACACTTGGTTTCATATTTCCAGATTTGTGTGTCTTTGTAAAGGTACGGATTCGAAGTCTGTTCAGAGTTTGTTTGTTTCTTGACTTGTTTTTCCTTCTCTCTCTTCTTTACTTGTTTTTCCTCCTCTTCTCTTCTTTTACTTGTTTTTCCTTCTCTCTCTTTCTTTTCTTTTTTTCCTCTCTCTTCTTTTACTTGTTTTCTTCTCTTTCTTCTTTTACTTGTTTTCCTTCTCTCCTCTTTTATTACTTGTTTTTCCTTCTCTCTTTCTTTACTTGTTTTTTCTCTCTCCTCTTCTTTTACTTGTTTTTCCTTCTTTTTACTTGTTTTTCCTTCCGTCTCCCTTCTTTTACTTGTTTTTTTTCCTTCTCTCCCTTCTTTTACTTGTTTTTCCTTCTCTCTCTATCTTTTAACTTGTTTTTCCTTCTCTCTCGCTTCTTTTACTTGTTTTTTCCTTCTCTCCCTTCTTTTACTTGTTTTCCATTCTCTCTCTTCTTTACTTGTTTTTTCTTCTCTCTCTTCTTTTACTTGTTTTTCTTCTCTCTCTTCTTTTACTTGTTTTTCCTTCTCTCTCTTTATTTACTTGTTTTTTCCTTCTCCTTTCTTTTACTTGTTTTTCTTGTTTTTTTCCTTCTCTCTTCTTTTACTTTGTTTTCCTTCTCTCTCTTCTTTTACTTGTTTTTCTTCTCTCTCTTCTTTTTTGTTTTTCCTTCTTCCTCTCTTTACTTTGTTTTTCCTTCTCTCTCTTCTTTTACTTGTTTTTCCTTCTCCTCCTTTCTTTTACATGTTTTTTTCTCTCCTCTTCTTTTAACTTGTTGTTTCTTCTCTCCCCTTTTTTTTACTTGTTTTTCCTTCTCTCTCTTCTTTTTACTTGTTTTTTTCCTTCTCTCTCTTCTTTACTTGTTTTTCCTTCTCCTCCTTCTTTTACTTGTTTTCCTTCTCTCCCTTCTTTTACTTGTTTTTCCTTCTCTCTTCTTTTACTTGTTTTTCCTTCTCTCTCTTCTTTTACTTGTTTTTCTTCTCTCTTTCTTTTCTTGTTTTTTCCTTCTCTCTCTTCTTTTACTTGTTTTTCCTTCTCTCTCTTCTTTACTTGTTTTCCTTCTCTCCTTCTTTCACTTGGTTTTTTCCTCTCTCTCTTCTTTTACTTGTTTTTTCCTCGTCTCTCTTCTTTTACTTTTTTTTCTTCCTTTTCTCTCTTCTTTTCTTGTTTTTCCTTCTCTCTCTTTTTACTTGTTTTTCCTTCTCTCTCTTCTTTTACTTGTTTTTTCTTCCTTTCCTCTTTTTACTTGTTTTTCCTTCTCTTCTCTTTTACTTGTTTTTCCTTCTCTCCCTTCTTTTACTTGTTTTTCTCTCTCCTTCTTTACTTGTTTTTCCTTCTCTCCTTCTTTTACTTGATTTTCCTTCTCTCTCTTCTTCACTTGTTTTCCTTCTCTCCCTTTTTACTTGATTCCTTCTCCTCTCTTCTTTTACTTGTTTTTCCTTCTCTCTCTTCTTCTTACTTGTTCTTTCCTTCTCTCCTCTTCTTTTAACTTGTTTTTCCTTCTCTTCCTGCTTCTTTTACTTGTTTTTCCTTCTCTCTCCCTATCTGGCTCAGAATTCCCTGAGAAAGAGATGAAAACCTCATGGTATCCTCGGTGAAAAAAGGTATAAATAGTTATCTGAGCTTAATCCAGTTTCTCATTATGTTCCACTTTTAAACTGTATTTGTTTACTTTTTAAAGGTCTTTTAGGGTACTTCTTCCTCTTCTTTAGTCCTGGTTTAGTCCCCGGACCACAGACCCGGGCGGTGTAAGACAACGGCAGGATCTGAACCAGTGCCAGTTCTGTGTCTTCACCAGGATGTAAAAGGACACAGGCCGAGGTGTCGATGGGAAGTCCCGCACAGAAGCTGGAATTACAACTGCTCAGCACAGCGGTGCGAAGACCTGGTACCAGACGCCAAGACCAGGACGCGCGGGACCAGAGCCAAGGACCAGGACCAAGCCAAGACCAGGGCCAAGACAGAGCCGCCAGACCAGGGCCCAAGACCACCAGAGACTGGGACCCCAGAGCCAGCCCAGGAACAACAGAGCCAAGCAGAGCCAAGAAGGGCCAGACAGGGCCAAGACCAGGACCAAGCAGGACCAGAGCCAAGACCAGGAGACCAAGGACAGAGCCAGAGACTCAGACGCCTACAGACCAGACAGGCCAGAAGACCAGGCGACAAGACCGGCGGCAAGCCAGACGCCAAGACCCGCGGCCAAGAGCAAGACGCAGACGCAGAGCCAAGACAGGGTCAGACCAGAGCCAAGACCGCCAGGGCCAGAGACCAGGGCCAAGAGGCCAGGAGCCAGAGCCAGACCAGAGCCAGGGCCAGAGACCAGGACTCAGAGCCAAGGACCAGGGCACCGCGGGAGCCAGAGCCAAGACAGGACCAGAGCCAGAGGACCGGGCCAAGGACCCAGGACCAGAAGCCAGACCAGAGCTCATGGACCAGAGCCAAGACCAGGGCCAGACCAGGGCCAAGACCAGAGCGCAAGACGCAGAGCCAAGACCAGAGCCAAGACCAGAGCCAGGACCAGAGCCAAGACCTCCAGATCTACATTCACCTTTGTTTTGTTAATCCTGTTTACGAGCTGGTCTGCCCCGAGCCTCAAAAAACACTCAGTTTCAAGTGTCCCAGATCTGGAGGTCTCCTGAGCTGTTTTTTAACTTCATCCCAGACTCAAATCACCTTCGTCACAACTGTGTGTTCACATTAGCATGTCGGGACAAGCTAGCTTCCATGGTAATTCCTTAGCTTCCAGTAGATGGAGCGTTGCTATAACCCTGAAAGTAACGTTGTGGTTTCAATCCAAACGTCACTCTGTAAACATGAGCTGCAGAACATGTGTCTTTAAAAACGAATGAGGACACTTTAATCGAAGCTTTGGTTGACACTTTTGCCTCCTGCTGGTCCAGGCGGATCCTGCGTGCTGGACTGACCTCGTCCGACAGAGTAAAGTCCTGTTTAGTACATTAGCTTCCATTGTGGTACATGTTTAGAAAGTGTCCAGTTTCAAATGTTCAAAAGTCGTGTTTTTCCGCTCAATACACACGAAATCAAGTCAAAGAGGAAAAGATGCACACTAAAATAATGAAAAGGAAGTGATATGCTAGAAAAGAGACGCTCACGAGATATTCCACAAAACTAAAATATTATTAATGATTTGCTGAGATACTGAAAGCAATGTTCGTCATTTCAGTTCGATTTAACTCCAATTTCAATATATAGTTTATTGTATTATTATTTGTGCAGTTTATGTCACATAACTTTAGTTTGAGTTCATAACTCAGGAATCCTTTAGACAACGAGCAGATGAAGAAGTGAATTCATGACTTCACGGTTTGTGTCCATAATGTGAACCTTTTTCAATTGTGAAGTTTCCGCTCAAAATAATTATAAGTGTTAAATTGTGACAGTTTGCATGTTCTCCTCGTGGTCGGTACTGTCAGTACTGATGTAGGAGTGGCTTATGATACTTCAGTACTTTGGAGGAAGTGGCTTATGATAGCTTCAGTACTTTTGGAGGAGTGGCTATGTTACTTCAGTACTTTGGAGGAGTGGCCTATTTTTCAGTACTTGAGGAGTGCTTATGATACTTCAGTACTTGGAGGAGTGCTTATTTACTTCAGTACTTTGGAGGAGTGGCTATGTTACTTCAGTACTTATGGAGGAGTGGCCTCATGCTTACTTCAGTACTATGGAGGAGTGGCCTATGTTACTTCAGTACTATGGAGGAGTGGCTTATGGTACTTCAGTACTATGGAGGAGTGGCTATGTTACTTCAGTACTATGGAGGAGTGGCTTATCTTACTTTCAGTCTATGGAGGGAGTGGCCTATGTTACTTCAGTACTATGGAGGAGTGGCCTATTGTTAGCTTCAGGACAATGTAGTGAGTGCCTATGTTACTTCAGTACTATGGAGGAGGCGTGTCTTTGTTCTATGTTACTTCAGTACTATGGAGGAGTGTCTAGGCTTATCTTAACTTCAGTGACTTTTTGGAGGAGTCAGTACTTGTTTCTCTTGCCTCTAATCTCGCTCAGAGACTTGTTTGTTTTTTTGGGTTGTGGTTGTAAAAGTACTGCCAATGAACAGGAAGCCTGATGGTCCAGCAAGATTGTTCTGGGCCACATTTGGCCCCCAGGCCATAGTTAGCAATCTAATCATCTGAATGAGTACTATATGTACTGTTAGTACATCTGTACTAAATGTACCATCTGTATCATATGTTCTATAAGTACCATACTTTATTCATGTAGCCATGTTGTACTTTTGATGTACAATAATGTACTATAAGTACTACTTTATGTACATGTGTACCAGGTTACTTATGTCAATATGTACTATAAGTACATACTTTTTCGTACATGTTGTACTTTATGTACCATGTGTACTTTATGTACCATGTGTACCATGTGTACTGTTTGTACGCATGTGTACCATGTGTACCAGTGTACTTTATGTACCATGTGTACCATGTGTACTTTATGTACCATGTGTACCGTGTAACAGCGTGTACTTTATGTACCATGTGTACCATGTGTACCATGTGTACCAGTGTGTACTTTATGTACCATGTGTACTTAATGTCCATGTGTACACCATGTGTACCATGTGTACTTTTATGTACCATGCTGTTACTTTAATGTACCATGTGTACCATGTGTACTTTATGTACCAAACTTGTGTACAGATTGTACCGGTGTACCATGTGTACTTTATGTACCATGTGTACCTGTGTACCATGTGTACATGTGTACTTTATGTACCATGTGTACCAATGGTACCTTTGTGTACTTTCATGTGTACTTTATGTACCAATGTGTCCATGTGTTATGCTCTGAGCGGCTCTGCCCAAAGTAAAACAAACACATAAAACACTCTTTCTGTTTAAGATTTAAGATGACGTTTTTGCTGTTGAACTGATCTTTAATGTCCGTCACAGAATATTCATCCTCTCACTGCATCACCGCTTCACAAACTGTCGGCCTGTTTGCTGTGTAATGGCGCCCTCTGCTGTCTTTAGTCAGTCATGTTTCTGACTTTTGAGTATTTGGGGATTTGTCCAAAAGCACCTCAGAGTGTTCAGATCTTTGTTCTTCTGGATATTATTTATGTCTGAACAGTCTTAAAAAGGAAAACAAGACGAAAATAATATCTTTAGATTTAAACGACTACATTTAAACAAGCGTTAAATCAAGTCCTCTTCCTCCTCTTCTTCCTCTTTGAATATACTTTTTCACACAATAAATACAGTTATATTAAAACATAAATGTCCATATTTTAATAAATTAATATAAAGTCATTCGAGTCAAACGAAATAAAAACCAGACGCTTTATAATATATGAGAGTTAAAAAAAAGAATAAACTCTTTCTGATTCCCCTCAATAATAATAATAATGCTACTACTACTAATACTACTACTACTACTACTACTGCTACTACTAATAATCATCATCATGTGTTTGTCCAGTCCAGCTCTGACTCCGTTCCATTTGAATAAGATCAATGTGAAGCTGAAATAATCACCTCCGCAGAGACCTCCCATAATCCTCTGCGCCCTGGGACACGCCGCGCTCTGATTGGACGGGTCAGGCCGAGGGGGGCGGGGCCAGAGAGGGCAGGTCAAAGGGGCGTCGCATTAAGATTCATGGGAGAAACAGGTGAGTCGTCGTGAACGCGTGTTTTTGATATTCTTTTGTTTTGTGCGCTCTCGGACCTGCAACATCTGGACGTCTGGCAGAAGCGTCTCGGGAGATGCTCGCGCCCCGTTCGCTGACGTGTTGCGCTCTCAATAATGTGACGCCGCTGTGACAATTGGAACAAACACACAAAGACGATCGGTTCAACTTTAGTTTGTGATGTTGTTTCCAGGATTACTGTGAAAATACTTGTAATCAGAATGAGATTACAGTTACTCACAAAATACTCTTTTTGGACATCAAAACAAACACCTTTTGTTCATGAGGCCGGTCGCAGCAGTTCACATTTATGCATTTCTGTCACTTCTCTGTGTCTCTATACTACGTGAGGGGCGTGGCTAAAGCGTGCACAGGAACAGTTTTGCCTCATGTCTTTCCCTTGTGTGCAAAGCCTCGACGCCGCGTTTGAACCTCTCTTTACGGAATCATGTCAGACGCATTCTGACCTGGAAACATCACATTCTGGCTCTCGACAACG
The DNA here is from genome assembly GCA_015082035.1 of Chaenogobius annularis. Taxonomy (NCBI): domain Eukaryota; kingdom Metazoa; phylum Chordata; class Actinopteri; order Gobiiformes; family Gobiidae; genus Chaenogobius; species Chaenogobius annularis. Next base: position 185,463 of record BJKM01000790.1, read on the forward strand.
CCACCAACAGGAAACGGCTGTTGCTAACGTGCTTTGCTAGCTTTGCGTTGCTAAGGCTCGACGTATACGTTAGCGTCAGCGGAAACACAGCGCTTTAGCACGAGATCACGTCACGAGTTTGGAGACAAATGATTCTTATCTGCTTTCACCGGAGTCTGTGTTCTCTTTTATCCAATCATCTCTCGCTAGACGTTCCTTAGCGCTGAGAGTCAGACCCTTCGGACCCTTCAGACCCTTCATATGTGTATTGAATATTTAAAGTTTATTTATTTATTTATTTATTTGATAGGGACAACGCACATGAATGAACATAAGTATAAAACAGATGCAAATATGCCGTATTATAGCTACAAAGTCTAATGGTCACATGACTCGTTTGTTTTCTGCCATCGTTTGTGTTGATTGTTCATGTTGAATTAAATTGAAATCAGACGGCAACATTCAGAATTAAAAATATTCAAACAAGAAATCCAGCACATTCAACAAAATGTCCCGAAATGAACTCTTTCTTTATTGTTTTTTGTTCCTTTTTTGTCATTTTTAGACGTCATCTGGACAGCCCCCCATTGTCGCCAGCAGGGGGCGCTGCAGGACAAGCACTGAACACTCTCGCGGCGCACGGTTGAAGGCGGGTTCTGTTTCCAGCCGCTTCACATTCATGCGGCGAGTAAAACGTGACAAACTGTAAAAACGTGCAAAAACCGACGATCGTTTTCGACTTTTTAAATACGTCATCGAACACGTCTAGATGGAGAAACGGCCTATTCTTTTGTTTTGTTTACATTCACCTGTAATAATGTCAAAACGTCTGTCACATGACCAAAGTACGACCGTTATTTTTCAGTTGATCAGCTGTTGAAGATCAGGAAAACAAAACCAAAAAAAATAAATGCATTAAAATAGTAAAAAATACACATTAAAACGAGAAAAGAAATCACAAATTGAATGAAAACATGAAAAATGTCAATATTTTACTCTTTCTTGTTCTTTTTCTTTTATTAGTTTGCCGTATCTCAGTCTGTTTTGGAACGTTGACGCTCGTTCGCGGTCAGAACGGCGCGGTTGTTCCTGCCGTGATCAACCCCGCGGCGTCGTATGGTAATGATCCGGCGCACTGTCGTTCTCGGTGGATTTGTGCGTCGCCGCCGTCTCCGTGAAAGTCAAACAACACGGCGCTAATGAGCTGCCAATTACCCGACGCTAATTAAATATGGACCAATGCCAAATGTGGGCAGCGGAGAAGAGGACGGGTCTGATTATTGGGGGAAAATGTGGAAAATTGGTTAAATGTTGGGAAAGATTGGTGGAAGATTTGAGGTGATTTTGAGACAATTTTGAGGGAAATTACGGAGAAATTGTTGGAAAATTTGAAGAAAGTTGGTGGGAAAAATCTTTGGAAACTTTTTTAAGCTTTGATTCCGTTCGTGGAGCTTTGTTTTGTGACTCGTGCGTTTTAGGTCGAGCGTTTTGCCCCGAGGACGATTCAATAACTTCACATTGTTGAGAAAATTGAAACCAAGTGTTTTTGTGAAGCTCAGAACAGGAGCAGAGAAGTGGAGACACGAACACGACTCCAGCGGCGTTTTTGACGAGCGAAAAGCGTTAGAACGGTGAAAACCAAAAAGAAGTGAATTCCTTTGTCGTTCTCAGGTTCTTGAGAAGGTTTGACGACCACAGAAGGAAGAGAGTGAAGACGAGTGAAGATGAAGAGGTTTGAGCTGCAGGAAACAAACCTTGAAGAAGACGACGTCATGAAAGAGAACATGAAATCATTTGGCGTGAAGATGCTGAAGAATCTACATAATATTCATAATATACATAATAAATGTAATATACATAATATATGTAATATACATAATATACGTAATATACGTAATATATACTAATTTAATATACATAATATACATAATATACATAATATGCATAAATACGTAATATACATAAATATAATATAACATATAAATGTAATATACAATAATATAATAAATATACAATATACATAATATTCATAATATACATATATATGTAAAATACATAATATTACGTAAATCAATATATTACATAATATTACATATATACAAATATACGTAACATACGTAAATACATATTATACGTAACAACGTAATATACAATATACTAATATACATATATATTCATATATACAGAAATAACATAATAAATGTAAATATACATAAATATGTAATATACATAATATTCATAATTACATAATAAATGTAATAACATATATGTAATATAATAAGATACATAATATATGTAATATACATAATATCTAATATACGTAATATACATAATATACATAATATTCGAATATACTTAATATACATAATATACATAATATTCGTAATATACTGTTATACATAATATATGTAATATAACAATATTCATAATATACGTAATATACAAATATACAAAATATACAAATATACATAATATATGGTGAGCTTCAGTGTTCGTTGAGTCCGTTTGAGCCCGCGGCGTCTGACAAAACCTTCATTAAAAATACATTCAATTTTATGTGGCAGTAATTAAAGAGAGTCGTGCCGTTAACCAACACGCTGAACCACACTGAACACGCTGAACACGCTGAACACACGCTGAACACACGCTGAACATGCTGAACACACGCTGAACACACTGAACACACGCTGAACATGCTAAACACGCTGACACACGACACATGAACACACTAAAACGAACACACGCTGAACACACGGCACTGAACACACACTGAACACACGCTGACACACACGGACACGCTGAACACACGCTGAACCGCTAACACACACTGAAACACACGTTGAACACACGTTGAACACACACTGAACACACGCTGAACACACACGGACACGCTGAACACGCTGAACCATCCGCTGGACACACACTGAACACACGTTTAACACACACTGAACACACGCTAACACACACGGACACGCTGAACACACTGAACACAATGCTGAAACGCTGAACACACTGAACACACACTGAACACGCTGAACACAGCTGAACACACCTGAACCGCTGACACGCGAACACACGCTGAACACGCTGAACACACGCTGAAACACACTAAACACACGCTGAAACACACACGGACACGCTGAACACACTGGACACATGCTGAACACACTGAACACGCTGAACACACGCTGAACACGCTGAACACACGCTGAACACCTGGACACACGCTGAACACGCTGAACACGCTGAACACGCTGACACACACTGAACACGTGACACACACTGAACACACGCTGACAACACTGTAACACACTCAACACACACTGAACACACACTGAACACCAGCGTAACACACTACACTGGACACACGCTGAACACATGCTGAACACTGTACTATCACACACTGGACACACCACTGAACACATGCTGAACACACGTTGAACACACGCTGAACACACTGAACACACGCTGAACACACGCTGAACACACACTGAACACACACTGAACACGCTGAACACACTGGACACACAACAGTCCAGTTCATATTTTTATTCATTTGAGTTCATTTTATCGTGGACATTTCTGATAAAGTTGATGTGTTATTGTCATTTGTAAAATCTGAACGTATCTAAGAAACCTGAATCATGAGGCCAGAGCTGTTTGACTAAAACACAATTAATTACAAACTGTATTGACCAACCAGGGCAGTTTCGTGGTCACGGAAACTTACACAAAGAGCGACTTATACGTGTAAATAAAATGATGAAACTTTAATATTTTTTATTAAAATTCATCAACTTTAATCATTAAAGTTTCCAAAAGAGTCGTATCGAGTAAGGCACAAACGCACAGGTGAGAACTTGGTCTGGTGGAGGGTCTGTTTGGTCCTGTTTGTCTCCATGGAGATGATATTGATTTGCATGGGATGGTCCACAGTATGGCATTAAACGTATTTATCTCCATGGCGAGCTTGTCTTCTCGGAGCCTCACAAAAACACTCGCCTTCAAATGTCCCAGATTTGTGACGTCAGAGGTAGAGATCTGGAGGTCTCGCGTGCGGTTTTTAACCCCATAAATCCTCACAAATCACCTTCGTTACAGCTGCGTGTTTACATTTGCACGTCGGGACAAGCTAGCTTTTTGACTATTCTCTCTGCTGCCAGTAGATGGAGCGCCAAATCATGACATGACTGAGAGAAAGTCAAGTGTGGTGTTCTGAAACATGAGACTGCGAAGCAAAGGAACGAGTCCTCGATATTATCTTAACACTTCAATAAAAAATCATAACTTTAAAAAGAATTTCAATTGAAGCGAACGTCCTAAAGCGAGAGAAAGGTCGGAAAGATTCTAAGGGCCCAGTGTCGAAAGCTTCCAGGGGGCCCCAGAGTTCCCAGCGACGCCCCTGTCCTAAATGAAAGCTGCACAAAAATGTCCCCGTTTCATCGTCGTAAAAAATAAAATGCAGAATCGTAGCATTTTCCGCCGCCGTGTCACGTGACGGCACTCGGCGCGGACGGCGATAAATCTCCTGCTCAGATGTTTTTAGTGCTGCCTCTGAGTGCTGCTCTGATTGAACTGCACAGTCCCATTAGCATTAGCAGGTCCATTAGCGCTGCACACACACACACACACACACGCGCGCACACTAGGACCACCACAGCCCCTCCGAGACACTCACAAATGCAACTCACGGCAAACGTATGGTCAAACGTGGACTGTATTTGCCCATGTAAATGTTTCATGTTCATTGAAAACATATAAATTAATCCTATAAGTGTTTCAATAATGTGAGGGTTTATTAAATACAGCAATATTATTCATTCATTCATTTTTAGTTGTTAAGAACTCACAAGGAAGAAAATAATACATTCAATTAAGGCCAAAATTACAAGTCATAAAGAAGGTGAAGTTTTGTTTAAAGAAGCAAAACAATCTTTCATCAGCCACGTTCTGACTGGCTCTGGCGTCTTGGACCGGTTCTATCCGCGCTCAGCGCCTCGCTAAGTCAACCTGGATAAACAAAGCGTAATTTGCACCTGAATTATACTTTTGAATCTTGAGGCCGAGCTCCAGGTCTGTGAGTCGCGGCAGAAGCTCGAGTGAACGACCTTTCTGCGTTTCTGTCACTTCTCCAAACGCGAGTGCGGCGGTTTGCAGGAAACGCTAGACGCTAAAGAGCGCCAGCTTCCGTTTGCCAAGTCTGAACAGCATTTTTCACGAGATCAAGTCAACGTTTGCTGAGAATTATTTCCTGTTTGCCATTTCATTTGACTTGTTTTATATCATGTTTTCTCATCGTGTATGTGCAAGTATGTTTTTATGCTTTTGTTGATTTAAATGAATGTTTTACTGGCGTTTTTTCTTGCATATCCTGTGTCACATCATCGTTCCCTCATCACAAACTTGCCCGGGGTTGTGTTTAGCTTCATTCACATTAATCCTGAAGAGAAAGTGCTCTCAAACGCTCCATTCTGAATGTCCCCGATCTGTGATGTCATGTTCTACCTACGACATCGCTCCGAGATCTTCTGCGCCTCATTCTGCGCTTTTGTGCCTCAAATCAGGATCATCACAGCATGTCGGGGTAAAGACACTCATGTTTAAAGGCCAATAACAAAAAAGAATGACGCGCAATCCGCTCCAAAGTGAACCAGTGGAAACGTGGCTCTACCTTCACTGCATTGCTAACTTTATCTCTATCTTTTCTCTTATCGATATCTTGCTAATCTCATCCTGCCACGTCAAAACTTCATCCATTCAGCAAACGGTGCTTGTGTGTCGGCCACAGTGACTCCTCCTCGGTTGAAGTCTTGTTTTATTTGTCTCCGTGGCAATTCAGACCGGAGTTGTCATCGCAAACACGTCAAATTAGCGTCGTCCTCCGTCAACGTCCAAGCAAGAGGATTGGAAACTCTCCGTGGACTCGCCGAGCGCCGCGACCCCCAGCTCAGATCAGCGGCGTGAGGCGTGCACCGCGTCAATATTTCATCCCGATCCTTTGCACCGGCAGCGCTCCGTCCCGGGGCTTTGACTGACAGGCTCCACGCTCACGCCGATGAGCGGCGTGTTGACACCTGTCTCCTCTGCCTTCACTCCTCCACGGTTATGATCCGGTTATGATCCTGATACGGGGGCCACAGAAGGGACCACTCCGACCGGTGTCAAGTCCGGATCAACGACTTCTCTGGATTCACTTTGGCACAAAATTCACCCCATGCAGTCGAATATGTTTCACTTCCATCTTTGTTTTGGGAGGATGTGTTGGCGCGCAGGCTTCATAAGGCAGGACGGCGCTGTGTGGAACGGGGGTGAGAGGGGGAAGGACATGCAGGGAATTGTCAGAGCTGGATTAGAACTGGATTAGAACAATCTTGGGGCCTGGCACGCCTTTGCTCTTGTTCCTTTTGCGTTGGCGTCTCGTGTTTTAGAACTTAAAATACTGTAACGTGTGAACTGAAAACCACTCGGGACTTTCTCTCCGTCAGGCCTTCCATCACCAGCATGCAGGTGTTTCATGCTCCATCTTCTGGCAGCAGAGGGAATTACCACGGGGAAATGAACAAAAGCTAGCTTGCCCCGGCATGCTAATGTAAACACACGGTTGTGATGAAGGTGATTTATGGACTTAAAAACAGCTCAGGAGACCTCCAGATCTTTACCTCGGGCATCACAAATCTGGGAAATTTGAAGCCGAGTGTTTTTGTGAGGCCTTGTAAACAGGGTTGTGTGAATGAAGCTGAACACAACTCCAGGTGTGTTTTTGACGCTGGAACAATGTTAGAACTGGGTTAAAAGAGAGAAAAAAATGTTGAAACTTATAAAAAATTGGTCTGAGGGCCGCATTTGGCCCCCGGGCCGTAGTTTGGACATGCCTGGACTAAGGAATAAAAATAGAAATAGAAGCGCAATTAGGCTATAAAAAATATCTCCATTCATTCCAGATAAATACATTCTGTTATTATTAATCTATAAGTGAAAAGTCAATTTGTAACGTTTACTTCAACTTAAAATACATTTGAGGGCGTTGCTATGGATATTAAAATCTACATATCAGTAAAAAACAAATGTGAAAACAAATGTCTTTTCTTCATTTCCATTTTCAGTCGAATGCCGTAGTTTCCCTTTGTGCACACTCCTGCCCGCGTCCTGGTCCTCGACCGCTTCTCCTGTCCGCGTCCTGGTCCTCGACCGCGTCTCCTGCCCGCGCCCTGGTCCTCGACCGCGTCTCCTGCCCGCGTCCTGGCGTCCTCGACCGCGTGCCCGCGTCCTCCTCCCTTCCCCTCTGCCTGGTCCTCGACCGCGGCCGCCCGTCTGGTCCTCGACCGCGTCTCCTGTCCGCGTCCTGGTCCTCGACCGCGTCTCCTGCCCGCGTCCTGGTCCTCGACCGTGCGTCCTCCATGAAGATAAACGAGCGCGCTGTGTGACTGTGATGGATCGTTGGGGTCGCTGAAGCTAACAACGCCAGTGTCGCCGTGTCAAACTGCGCCCGATACATCAGATTAGCTCGCAGCGTTATCGACCAAACACAATTATCCGTGACCACATCTGCATGAAGGTACGTGTGACTATTTTGTCGATCGCAAACTCCGAGATATCTCCGAATACAGACTTTTAATAGCATTGTTTTTTGTCTTTACGAACGTGTTTTGTCAGTTCTTGCACCAAGTCCGATTTAAATTGCGAGAAAAGTCATTTATGTTGGATTGTCCAGGTTAATCTCTTTGGCCCGTGACTTACTTTCGTACACGTTGTGTTGTTTTTATTGTACGTCAAAACCACAACGTCTCCGGATCCTGCCTGTCTCCATCTCGATCTTATCTGCAGAGTTTTGCCGTCTTGGATTCCCTCTCGGTCGAGTCTTGTCCACTTCCTGCTCGAGTCCGGTCCCAGGTTTAGTCCCGGGCTGGCGTGACGTGAGTGCGCGCAGCCCCCCGTCGTTGACCGTGTCCTCTGGTTCCGCCGTGGGCCTGTCGCACGCGTTGTCGCGACGAGCTGCGAACATCCAGATCGATATGTTCACATGACACGGGCATCCAGGCAAACGGGGACGAACAGGGACAAACGGGGCAGAAAAAGGGGGAGATGGATGAGCTCCGAATTACCTGGATCACAGAGCACACAGTCCCTCTGGGCCCGGGACTAGACCAGGACTAAACCGGGACCCGACATGCGCGGTATTGATCTAACGCCAGGATGTTTTATGTTCAAAGTGTTCCAGGACAGCCAGCATCACACGCCTTGTCTGTTTGGAACGCGACGGCAACTAATCTTTATTTTAGCGGTCGAATAATCAGTGTTTGGTTTTTTTAATCAGTCGACTTAACATATTAAGACTTTAAAATGCATTTTGAACCAAATAAAGGTTGAAAAATGGTGACTGGAAGCAAAAAAATGACAAATAAAGTCTAATTTAAGCCTGTGTTTGGATGTCGTTTTAGATCAACAGAGATGACAAACTGCGGACTAACGCGCTGCAGTCCGTGTGTGTTGTTTGAGCCGCTGTGGACCCCGACAACAGTGGTCAGAAGATCTCAGTCTGGTCCCCGGCCACATCCTCTTCACAGTCTCAGGCTAAACCCAGACAGAACCGTGCAATCAGGCTTGTTGATTTCAGTCGCGGGTTGAACATTGAGAGGCGCATTGCGTCGGCCATTGAACGCATGTCTCTGTCTGCCAAGTGCTCGACAGGTCTGACGCGTGCCCACCCAGAGAAATCAAATGAAAAGCTTAGTTTTGCCCAACTTTAAGTCGGCCCACGCACAAATATGCCTGGTTTGAACTGGGCCGATGACATAAGTCAGAGTTAAACCTTTACATTTCCTGACAAAGTGGATTTCTATGAGGTTTAAAGCGGAGCAGAGCCTGACTGCGGAGGGGGGAAGGGTGCAGCAGGTGGGCAGTGTCGTGGGCTGACGGTCCTGACTTTCAACGCCGACACATTTAACGGCAGCAGGTGAATGCAGACGGGCCCTGGAGCAAAGACAAACTGGAACATACCATACCCACGAGGAGGGAGCGGGGGGGGGGGGCAGACGGGGTGCGATTACGGCGTGTGCGCCTCTGTTGACGGGAAAGGGGGGCGAGACGGGGGGCGCTCTGTGACGGCGAAAGGACAGTGTTGTCATTGTCACGTGCTTTAATGGGCTTTGTTCACGTGACATCACAACATTCTGGGCCGAGGCTGCTGGGCCGAGGCTGCGGGGCCGAGGCTGCTGGGCCGAGGCTGCTGGGCCGGCGGTGCACGACACACGATTACACCAGGACTAGACTAGTACCATCCAGGTCTGAACCAGGACTAACCAAGAGTCAAAACAGGTCTAAAGCAGAATTAAACATGGACTAAACCAAGACCAAACCAGGTCTAAACTCGTGCTAACCCACAAATTAAACAGGTAAACATAAAAATAATAATAATAATAATAATTAGAAGATGGGTTGTGGTCCGGATTAAATCGCTTGGAGGACTTGATTTGGCCCCCGGGCCTTACATTGAATAGTCCTGCTCTAGACTCTCTCTAGTTTAAAACTGAGCTGAAAAAGCCGATCCACATGAAACAAA
>BJKM01000790.1:200000-210000 GCA_015082035.1 Chaenogobius annularis
CGTTCCGTGGTAATTCCCTCTGCTGCCAGTAGACGGAGCGCTAACACCAGACCCCTGATGCTGAGAGAAAGTCACACGTGTCAAGTCAAACATTGCATTATTTTAAGTTCTAAAATGAGACACTAAAGTCAAAATATAAGAGCACGAATAATGGCGAACATGTAAATCTGAAAATAAATCATGTCAAATGAATCAAAGGTGTGGCTGATTTAAAAGACGTCCTTCACTCTGGTCTGCATCCTGTTTGCCCCGCCCCCCCGTGGTTCCCCCTGGAGGCTGGAGCAGAATGAAGTGCACTTGCATTAATAAGCTCCTGCATCGACTCAAACGTGTGTCAAGCGCGGCGAAGAGGCTCTCGTAGACGCCCGCTGCGCTTCAGGACGTCCCATCGGCAGATCTGCCGGCCTCAGCGGTTCGGGACCGTTACATCCGGCTCGCCGCGCCACGGTTAAGGAGCGGAGACGGTGCATTATGTTAGAGCTGACGTTACGAGGCCTGAAACAAGCAGGAGAGAGAACGGACGGTTGTAAAGCGGCATTGTAACACATAAAATGCATCTGTGGTTTGGTGGCACCTTTGGGGGCTCCCCTGTCGCCCCGCTTTCCCCCCCATCAACCCAAAACACAAGCGTAAAAGCCCCCCACGTTTTGAGGGAGGGTTACGAGTAATCCTACAGCGTTATTTTGTCAAATTCAAAAGATATTTCTGAAAGTAAATCCATGATCCTCACTCTGGCCCCAAACCTAATTTAAAGCGCCCCCTACAGGTCGGACGACTCATTGAACTAAAATGCAGTTAAAGATAAATATATTTAGAAGTTTGCTAAAAATGATCAAAATGTTATCAAAGAATAGCGCATTTTTTAGGTTTCTAATTTCACTTCCTGTTTGTAATTGATGACATCACAGTAGGGAATTACCCAGCAACCACTGGGCCAAAATTAATCTAATTTCACAATCTTTTTTAAAAATTGACAAATAAAAAAAACACTTTATTTTGTTGAATTCATGTTTAGAGCGTCAAAAAGTTGTTTCTTTGTGTAAATTCTGCATAAACTTTGATTGGAACGAGTCAATTTGCCTTGTGTGATGTCACTTCCTGTCATTGTCTACAGATTTTTTTAACGCTTTCTCCACAACTGAACTTTTATAAAATTCCGAAACCTGCTTAATTCACCCGTTATTTTAATAAGTGTTCGATATGAAGCCGTTTGGTGTCCAAACGGCGAGAAGACACAGACCCTGGTGGAGATCGATGCTTAAATTGCAGCTTTGCCGACGTTGTCCTGTAGCTCCCGTTGAACAGTCCGAGAAACGCTATTTCCTTTCACATTTTGAATGAACTATATTAAACAAATAAATGAAGAAAAGAAAAGATGACTGTAAAAAAAAAAGCAGTCCGAAGTCAGATCTGTTCGCGGTGCGGGGTTGGCGTCCACCAGGGATGCTCTTTGTCACCGCTCCTGTTCATTGCTTCATGGACAGACTTTCCGGGCGCAGTCGGCGGGTGTCGGTGATAAAAAGCTCTCAACCGAACTGTAACAGAACGGTGAAATGCGTAGGTGGTCGTAACAGTTTCACAGTCGGGTGTTGGGGCTTGGTTTGGGGGCAAAGTTGTGGCTGCGAAAGAAAAGAAAGTCTGGTTTGGTTAAGCCTCACCTGGAGCCATGGGACACGGCAGATGGCACATGCTCCTGTTACTCTTACTACAGAGCGAGGGAGGGAGGAGTGAGAGGGGTAGAGGAGGAAACGAGGGGAGAGAGATCAGGGGACAGAGGTAAGAGCGAAGAGACCGGACCGCTGCCGCCGTCTAACCGCACAGATCACCTGACAAACACAAACGAGGATCTCAGACGTTTGACATTGTCAGTGAGCAAAAAGTCACAAACGAGGAACAAAAAACGGAATGAAAACAAGAGTCTGATTAAAAACAAATAATTAGGATAAAGCATAAACATAAGGTGTTGAGATACGATAAAAACACACTTACACAACCGCTAAAACGGGTCTTTTATGGGACTAGTCCGGGTCTAAATGAGGCTAAACCAGGTCTAGAACAGGACTCGATCACTGCTTCTGGAAATGACTTAAATCAATGACTGAAATCAAGAATGAGTCCAGTAAATATCAGATAAATGCAACTGATAATTATTATTATAATTACTACTTTAGAACGGACCTATTCAACTGAAGGCCCGTGGGCCAATCCCGGCCCGCCAAACGATTTGATCCGGCACAATTTATGAAAATAAAAATAAAATTGTCTTGTTTACTGATTTAGACTTGATTTAATTCTGGATTAGTACTAGTTTCAACCTGGTTCTCAGTCCTGGTTTAGACCTTATTTGATTATGCTTTATACCTCGTCTAGTCCTGGTTTTGTCCTGGTTTTCTCCTGGTTTAGTCCTGGTTTGGTCCTGGTTTGGTCCTGGTTTAGTTCTGGTTTAGTCCTGGTTTTGTCCTGGTTTTGTCCTGGTTTGGTCCTGGTTTTGTCCTGGTTTAGTTCTGGTTTTGTCCTGGTTTAGTTCTGGTTTAGTTCTGGTTTTGTCCTGGTTTAGTTCTGGTTTTGTCCTGGTTTTGTCCTGGTTTAGTCCTGGTTTTGTCCTGGTTTAGTTCTGGTTTTGTCCTGGCTTTGTCCTGGTTTAGTCCTGGTTTTGTCCTGGTTTGGTCCTGGTTTTGTCCTGGTTTTGTCCTGGTTTTGTCCTGGTTTGGTCCTGGTTTTGTCCTGGTTTTGTCCTGGTTTGGTCTTGGTCTTGTCCTGGTTTAGACCTGGTTTAGTCCTGGTTTTGCCCTGGTTTAGTCCTGGTCTTGTCCTGGTTTTGTCCTGGTTTAGTCCTGGTTTAGTTCTGGTTTTGTCCTGGTTTCCTGCGTTTTGTCCTGGTTTAGTCCTGGGCTGGCCTCCTGGTTTTGGCCCTGGTTTTGTCCTGTTTTGGTCTGGTTTTGTCCTGGTTTAGTCCTGGTTTTTGTCCCTAGTTTAGTCCTGTGGTGTTCCTGGTTTTGTCCTTTTGTCTTGTCCTGTTTTGTCCTGGTTTTGGTTCCTGGTTTTGTCCTGGTTTTGGTCTTGTCTTGTCCTGTGTTTGTCCTGTTTTTGCCCTGGTTTAGTCTCTGGTCTTGTCCTGGTTTAGTCCTGGTCTGTCCTGTTTGGTCCTGTTTTGTCCTGGTTTAGTTTCTGGTTGTCCTGTTTGTCCTGTGTTGTCCTGGTTTTCCTGGTTAGTCCTGGTTTGCCTCCGGTTTTGTCCTGGTTTTGTCCTGGTTTTGTCCTGGTTTGCTGTCCTGGTTTTATGTCCTTTTGGTCTGGTTTAGTCCTGGTTTGTCCAGGTTTGGTCTGGTTTGTCCTGGTTTAGACCCTGGTTTATCTCTGTTTTGTCCTGGTGTTTGTCCTGTTTTCCTGGTTTTTCCTGGTTTAGTCCTGTTAGTTCTGGTTTGTCCTGGTTTTTGTCCTGGTTTAGTCCTGTTTTGTCCTAGTTTATTCCTGGTGTTTCCTGGTTTTGTCCTGGTTGTCCTGGTTTGTCCTGGTTTAGTCCTGGTTTAGTCCTGGTCTTGTCCTGGTTTTGTCCTGGTTTTGTCGGTTTAGTCCTGGTTTTGTCCTGGTTTTGTCCTGGTGTGGTCCTGGTTTAGTCCTGGTTTGTTCCTGGTTTGGTCCTGGTTTGGTCCTGGTTTGTCTTGGTCTGGTGTGGTTTAGTCTGGTTTGCTGGTTTTGTCCTGGTTTTGTCTGGTTTAGTCCTGGTTTGGTCCTGGTTGTCCTGGTTTTGTCTTGGTTCCTGTTGTCCTGGTTTTGTCCTTGTTTGTCCTGGTCTTGTTCCTGGTTTTGTCCTGTTTGTCCTGTTTGTCCTGGTCTTGTCTGGTTTTGTTCCTGTTTGGTCCTGGTTTGGTCCTGGTTTTCCTGTCTTTTGTCCTTGTCCTTTTTTCCTGTTTTGTCCTGGTTTTGTCCTGGTTTTCTGGTCTTGTCCTGGTTTTCCTGGTTTGTCCTGGTTTGGTGGTCTTGTCTGGTTTTGTCCTGGTTTTGTCCTGGTCTTTGTCCTGGTTTTGTCCTGGTTTTGTCCTGGTTTTGTCCTGGTCTTGTCCTGGTTTTGTTCCTGTTTGTCCTGGTTTGGTCCTTGTCTTGTCCTGGTTTTGTCCTGGTTTTGTCCTTTTTGTCCTGTTTTGGTCCTGGTTTAGTCCTGGTTTATCCTGGTTTAGTCCTGGTTTGTCCTGGTTTTGTCCTGGTTTTTGTCCTGGTTTTGTCCTGGTCTTGTCCTGGTTTAGTCCTGGTTTTGGCTCTGTTTGTCCTGGTTTGTCCTGGGTTTGTCTTGTCTTGTCCTGGTTTTGTCCTTGTCCTGGTTGTCCTGGTTTGGTCCTGGTTTGTCCTTGTCTTTGTCCCTGGTTTTGTCCTGGTTTTGTCCTGGTCTTTGTCCTGGTGTTGTCCTGTTTTGTCCTGGTTTGTCCTGGTTTTCTTGTCCTGGTCTTTGTCCTGGTTTTCCTGGTTTCCTGGTTGGTTTTCCTGGTGGTCCTGGTTTTGGTTTGTCCTTGTCTTGTCCTGGTTTTGTCCTGGTTTTGCCCTGGTTTTGTCCTGGTTTTGTCCTGGTTTTGTCCTGGTTTTGTCCTGGTCCTGGTTGCCCTGGTTTAGTCCTGGTCTTGTCCTGGTTTAGTCCTGGTTTGGTCCTGGTTTGGTCCTGGTTTGGTCTTGGTCTTGTCCTGGTTTAGTCCTGGTCTTGTCCTGGTTTTGCCCTGGTTTTGTCCTGGTTTTGTCCTGGTTTTGACCTGGTTTTGCCCTGGTTTAGTCCTGGTCTTGTCCTGGTTTAGACCTGGTTTTGTCCTGGTTTAATGCTTGTTAAAAGTCCCATATTATGTGAAATTGAATTTTTATGAAGTTTTAATGTGTTAATTGTGCCCAAAAACAACCCCCAAACCAGTTTTGTCTTCCACGTGCATTTAGTAGATGAAATCATTTGAGACTGACTCCGCCTCCTCCAGGAAGTGTGTCTGCCCAGTCTGTAGAAGCCAGAGCTTTCTGCAGTGTGAATGTCATTGATAATAATAATGATAATAATGATAATAATGATAATAATAATAATAATAATAATAATAACAATAATAATGATAATAATAATAATAATAATAACAATAATAATAATAATAATAATAATAATAATAATAATAATAATGATAATAACAATAATAATAATAATGATAATAACAATAATAATAATAATAACAATAATAATAATAATAATAATAACAATAATAATAACAATAATAATAATAACAATAATAATAACAATAATAATAATAACAATAATAACAGTAATAACAATAGAAAAAGATTCAGTTGTTTCATCTGGACTCTGTTTTAGAAAAAACAAAACGTTTCAACTCTCATCCAAGAGTCATTCTCAATCAGAGAAACAAGTCTGAGAACTCTATATAAACAAGAGTTCTCAGACTTGTTTCTCATTTTGACTTTATTTGGTGTGTTTAAACCTGTCGTACATATAAATGATGGTTTTACACCGATCGAGCAGGTATTTGTGGAAAAAATGTTGAAAAATCTGTAGAAAACATTAATTAATTCAACAAAATGAAGTCGCTCTTATATATTTTTATTAATCAAATAAATAAAAGTGTTTGCTGGGTAATTTCCTATTGTGATGTCATCAATTACAAACAGGAAGTGAAATTATAAACCTAAAAAATTTAGAATTTAAAAAAAAAAAAAAAATTGTGAAATTTTAAATATATTGACTGCATTTTAGTTCAATGAGTCGTCAATTTTTTTTCAAATTTAGTCCCTCACAATCAAAACAACCGAATCGAAATAACGGCCTGGGGGGTGTCGAGAATCGAGGATGTTCCACAGAATCGGAATCCACTTTTAAACATTTGTGACTGTTCGTGTCGTGGCCGCGCGGGTGGGCAAAGCGCACAAACGTCCCGCAGTCGCCGTGGAAAAAAAACGCCTCGGCCACATTCCGCGCGACTCCCAACACGGCGGCGCCATTTCGGCAAAGACCCCACTTCCATCAACTCGTCCCGGAGTCACCTCGGACGCAGGCGAAAGAGCAGACCCCCGGCTCATTTCCGCCGCCGCTCTAATGGACTCCGCAGCTGTGAGTTTTGAGCTGCGCAATTATCACAAGATGGAGCTCGTCAATATTTAATGAGGGAAAACACTGTGGGAATAAGTCCGGGCCGAAGAGAACCTCGCGGACGAGAGAGCGCGCAGTCGAAGCCCACTCGTAAACGCAGAGGCTCAATTCGCTTCTGAGACCCTTCAATCGTCGTTATGAGCCCCATTAAAGACGCACTGGCAGAGTCCGACGTCGTTGACCGATCATCACCGTCTTGAAGCGCTATCACCACGACGACGATGATTTCGATGGGCGGTTTCACAAAAAGTTACGGTGCTGAACTATGGCAACACGGACCCAAAGAAACTCCAGACGCTCCCAGGCCTCGCTCGGGGCCAAACTTCTTGACGTGCGTCGCTGTTTTCGCCGCAGTGATCGTTGACCTGGAGTTGCGTCGATGTCGAAACTTCCACCTCGACGGGCGAAGTTAAGACTTTTTGGATTTTAAAACACACTCGCACACACACAAAAAAAGACCCCCGACGTCTTTGTTCCGTGGCGCTCCGGCTCAGGCTCTTCTGTCTCGACTCGTCTCGCGGGGCTCTCGAAAGCGTTGGCGAACACAATTACGGTGAATGCGTTAAGGCCGTCTGCGCTGACTGGCAGGACGCGGCATCTATCATTCAGATCTTGCCTAAAGGTGACAAACTTGCCAGCTGTCCGTCAATATCTGCTGCTCTTCTCAACAACGCCAGGACTTTTCACTGGACAATTTATCCTGCCGTGAATTTGAACGCCGACGTCTAATTCGTGAATGGTTTATCGCACTTTCCTAAAGCAAACGATAAGAATAATAAGAATAATGCGTCTTGAGATGGTGAGCTACAGTTTAGAGCCACAGCTGCCCTGGGGCAGACTGGGGTAGGAGAGGCTACCAAACCCCAGCCTGAACTCCAGTCTTGGTTTAGTCCTCGTTTTAGGTCCTTGTTTTGAGCCTGGGTTCAGGCCTCACGCTCGCAGAAAACATCAGGACTTTTAATTGGCTGATTGATTCTGCCCTGGGCCAATCGCACGAGTGAATTATTAACTGTGGAGACGGTCGGAGCATTGATCGGTCATTTGTTGCCATCGTTTTGGCCCCTAACGCAGATGAGGAGGATATTGATCGCTTTGACAGGTTTAACGTCTCCACGGGCTTTGGGCCTGGGACGGATGGAAGAATATGTGTCAGGGGAGTGTTTCAGGGGCGTGTTCAGGGGGAATGTTCAGGGACGTGTTCAGGGGCGTGTTCAGGGGAATGTTCAGGGACGTGTTCAGGGGCCGTGTTCAGGGTGTGTTCAGGGGCGTTTCAGGGGGCGTGTTCAGGGGAATGTTCAGGGACGTGTTCAGGGGCACGTGTTCAGAGGAATGTTCAGGGACGTGTTCAGGGGCGTGTTCAGGGAATGTTCAGGGCGTGTTCAGGGGCAGTGTTCAGCGGGACGTGTTCAGGGGGAATTTCAGGAACGTGTTCAGGGGCGTGTTCAGGGGAATGTCAGGACGTGTTCAGGGGCGTGTTCAGGGGCGTGTTCTGGGGAGTGTTCAGGGAGTGTTCAGGGAATGTTCATGAACGTGTTCAGGGCGCTGTTCAGGGGACAGGACGTTGTTCAGCGACGTTGTTCAGGGCGGTGTGTCGTTTCAGGGCTGTGTTCAGGGGAATGTTCAGGGAGGCGGGACGTGTTCAAGGTGTGTTCAGGGGCGTGTTCAGGGGCGTGTTCAGGGGCGTGTTCAAGGGCGTGTTCAGGGGAGTGTTCAAGGGCGTGTTCAAGGCGTGTTAAAAAGGGCGTTTCAGGGGCGTGTTCAGGGGCGTGTTCAGGGGGGAGTGTGTTCAGGGGCGTGAAGGGCGTTCAGTTCAGGGCGTGTTCAGGGGCGTGTTCAGGGCGTGTTCAGGGGATGTTCAGGGGCGTGGTTCAGGGGCGTGTTCAAGGGAATGTTCAGGGGAGTGTTCAGGGGAGTGTTCAAGGGCGTGTTCAAGGGCGTGTTCAGGGGCGGCGTGTTCAGGGCGTGTTTCAGGGGCGTGTTCAAGGGCGTGTTCAGGGGAGTGTTCAAGGGCGTGTCAAGGGCGGTGTTAAAGGCGTGTCAGGGCGTGTTCAGGGGAGTGTTCAGGGGCATGTTCAGGGGCGTGTTCAGGGAGTGTTTCAGGGGCCTGTTCAAGGGCGTGTTTCAAAGGGCGTTCAGGGGTGTTCAGGGATGTTCGGGGCCATGTTCAGGGCGTGTTCAGGGGAGTGTTCAGGGGCGTGTTCAAGGGAATGTTCAGGCGGCGTGTTCAAGGGCGTGTTCAGGGCGTGTTCAGGGTGTTCAGGGCGTGTTCAGGGCGGGTTCAGGGTGTTCAAGGAAGTGATCGAATTTGTGTTGTAGTTTATTAATATTGATTGATAATAATAATAATAATTATTTATTATTATCATCATTATTATTATTATTATAATAATGTCGTTTAAGGAGTTCTTTGAAATGACGACTGTCGACGCTGTGTGAGGAGGACACTGGGCTTTGTGCCAGTCTTACTTTTCATGTCATGAAACAGATGTATTAAAGCATGAATTCTGAACGGTCCGTCAGCTCCAGATGAAACCAGTGGCCGTTTGGTAATGTGGTTATGACGGCCGTTTGTAACGAGGTTATGAACTGAGGCCGTTTGATCACGAGGTTATGACGGGCCGTTTGTAACGAGGTTATGACCGGGCCGTTTGTAACGAGGTTATGACGGGCCGTTTGTATGCGGTTATGACGGGGCCGTTTGTAACGAGTTATGACGGCCGGTTAACGAGGTTATGACGGGCCGGTTGTAACGAGGTTATGACGGCCTAACGGTTATGACTTTAACGAGGTTGAGACGGGCCGTTGTACGAGGTTACGGTCGGGGCCCGTTGTAACCGGGTTAACGTATGACGGGCGGTTTGTAACCGGGGGTTAACGGACGGGCCGGTTGTAACGAGGTTATGACGGGGTTGTAACGAGGTTTCACGACGGGCCGGTTGTCCGAGTACGGCGGGCGCGTTGTAACCAGGTTACGGCGGGACGGTTGTAACGAGGTTACGGCGGGCCGGTTGCTAACCAGGGTAGGCGGGGCCGGTGTAACGCGTACCCTGTAACAGGTTACCGGCGGCCGGTGTAAACCGGTTATGCGGGCCCGGTGTAACAAGGTTACGGCGGCCGGTTGTAAACCAGGTTATGGCCGGTTTGTAACAAGGTAACGAGGTTATAACGAGGTTACGGCGGGCCGGTTGTAACGGTTACGGCGGGCCGGTTGTAACCGGGTTACGGCGGCCGGTGTATACCGTGTTACGGCCGGGCCGGTTGTAACCGGGTTACGCGGGGCCGGTTGTAACCAGGTTACGGCGTGGCCGGTTCGTAAACCGGGTTACGGCGTCGGCCGGTTGTAACCGGGTTACGGCGGGCCGGTTGTAACCGGGTTACGGCGGGCCGGTTGTAACCGGGTTCTGTTCGCACGTCTGCTCGTCTCTGTTTATACTGCACAGGCTACATATGTGTTTGAATCCAGCGGGGACAATTAAGAGACATTAGGCAGAACACAGAACGACGCAACGAGCCAAAGCCTCTGGGGTTCTATACCTGAAGAGCTAATGAGCGCAGCCTCGTTAGCTCCTTATTAGCGCCTCATTAGCGCTCATTTCGCTCCGACGCGGCTTTTGTTTTGATTGTGGGGAAACTCGCATGTCGGGCCGCTTTCTGGTTTCCGTCGGCGCGCAGGAAGTAAATTTGATAAACGAGTGGATGCTTTAAATATTAATTATGTATTAATTACATTCCGCAAAGACAAAACAAACCGCCCTTAATGATTCATGAGCGCCGGTCCCACTTTACGCAGATTTAATTGTCCAATGAGCGCCGGGGAAAGCGGCGCTCCTGCGAATTAAACACCATGAACTTGTCACTCGAGCTTTGGCGCCGGCG
>BJKM01000790.1:212500-221420 GCA_015082035.1 Chaenogobius annularis
TAAGAAGACTTAGTGAAATCAGAAACTAACTCCGAAATAAAAAAGCCCAGTACATTTGTGTGTGATTTCAACCTGGCTTTACGTGCCTGAGTTCGCATGAACCCGCGACATGATGAAAAACGTGTCGCACAGTCGTTTCTATGTTTGTCGTTTCACATTTTCCGCTTCCGAAACGCCGCCGCTGCAGAGCGAAGCGCCGAAGTCGGTCGTCGGCGCGTTTGTAACCGGCGCGGGCTCATTTGCACTTCGTCAGCTGTTCCCCGGACGCGCTCGCTCCCCCGCTCCCTCGCTCCCCCGCTCCCGGTGCTCATAAATATTTCACCCTCGGAAAGTTTAGTAAACAAAAGGTGCTCGCGGAATATCCTACCCACAATCCTCTGCAGCTGAAACCGGACTCGCGCTCGCTTCCCTCTTTGTCGGCGGCCGCGAGCGTCTTCTGGAGCCACAGCTGCCCCGGGGCCGAGCACGGGGGCCAAGTGTCTCGCCGCGCACTCGGCTTACTTGTGTTTCTACAATGACTATACAGTTCACAGTTACTATGGCAACTGTTTCACTATTGTTTCCACCTCACAAAATCTAATTTTTAAAAAAAATTGTAATTAGAACAAAACTGGTGCAATGGAGGGTTATTTTTAGTATTTTTCATGAAAATATTTTTAAAAAAAAGATCAGGATTATTTTAATTGCACTTGAAAATATTAAATTAATTGCACATGAAATTAAAATAAATATATAAAGCTAAATAAAATAAATTCTGTCCATTTTTGTGTTCTTCCAGGAGGAAAGAAATAATAATAATAATAATAATAATAACAATAATAAGAAGAATAACAATAACAATAATAATAATAATAATAATAAAGTTAAAGTATCACATTAAGAATTTCTACTTCAGTAAAAATGTACTTAAATAGTGAAAAAAAATTTCACTTATTTTGAGAAAGCGTTAAATGTGTTTTTTATTGAGAATGGAGCATTCCCAATACTTTTACTAACGTTTCTGGTGGATTTCACGTGTGTATTTTTGATTCGGGACTCGAACTCCAAAGCTTTCAGCCGGATGTCACCGTGAACGTGATGAAAAGTACAATTTAAAAATGCAGCGCGGTGGAAATATGAAGATATCTGCTCTCAAATGTAGTGACAGTAAAAAGTATCTGTAAAAATGACACTACTTTTGTACTTTTCCACCGATCGCATCAAAACAACGTGTAAGAACGCAAATGAAGTCAAATCATGTTGGAATCATGACAAATTGGTTGATTAATAATGTTTCAATACAACTTTATTCGCACAAAAATTTTCAATCAAATTCTCTGCCGTGGATTTTGGAAATTAAACAAAAAATCTGACAACGAAGCCACCGTTTTTGTCGGATAATAACAAACAAACAAACAAACAAACAAACAAACCCGGGCCCCGTTCATGTGTGAGGAGCCGGTGCTAATAACACGGTCATTAAGTGTCTCTAATCCACTCTGAGATCATCACTGCTCCTTTAGCTTCAAGAGGGCAGGGGGAGGGGCAAGGGGGAGCGGGGGGAGTCCCGGGATAATGGCAGCGGCGGCGGCGGTGATGGGAGCAGCCCGCGGAGCATATGGTGAGGCCGGGGGACGCCTGCTGGTGCGGCAGCTGTGGGACTGGGAAGGATCACACAGACACGGCATTAAAGAGCCATCAGACCCCCGCGCGGAACCCCCCTAAGACCCCCCGTCAGTCAGTCAGACCCCCCCCCACCCCCACCCAGCAGCACCCCAAACCCAGCCCCTGCTCCAGCTCATGTCATTTTTTCCTCCACATGTTTGAGTTTCAGTTTCAGTCAGAGAAGTCGAGATGATCGGGTTCATCGATAATCGTGAATCTTCAGGTCACAATGTGATCGAGAGACGCAAACAATAATAATGACACTTTTAGGAGCAAAATTAAGTCTTTTTTAGTTCAATTTATCGTCCAAGAATAAATCTAAGATGTAAATAACCTTTTTATCTGGCTGTTTTTGTCACTTTTAACTTTTGTCCTTTCAGAAAGTTCAGTTTCAGAAAGCCGCTCACAAACCTGAGGAACAGTCACATGACCGCGAGAAACGACAGGAAACGTTTTGGTCTCGAATCGTGAAGAATCGTTAAATTGAGAATCGCCAAAAACTCTCACAAAAAAAAACACTGAAAAGTGACATTGTGACATCCTTCGTTTGTAAAAGAACCAAATTGGAAAGAAAAGGTGCTGAAAGAGAAGCTCAACATGCCCATTCATCCATCCATTCATTCATCCATTCATCCATCCATCCATTAATTTATTCATCCATTAATTTATTCATCCATCCATTCATCTATCCATCCATCCATCCATCATCTATCCATCATCCATTCATCTATCCATCATCCATTCATTCCATCTATATCCATCCATTAATTCATCTATACATCCAATCATCCATCATCCATACATTCATTCATCTATCCATTCATTCATCTAGCCATCCATTCATTCATCTATTCATCCAATCATCCATCCAGTCATTCATCTATCCATCCATTCATTCATCTATTATCCAATCATCCATTCATACATCCATTCATTCATCCATCCAATCATCCATCCATTTATTCATCTATCTGTCCATTCATTCATTCATCCATCCATTCATTCATTCATCCAGCCATCCATTCATCTATCCATCCGTTCATCTATTCATCCAATCATCCATTCATCCATCCATCTATCCATTCATTCATCCATCCAATCATCCATCCATCCATTTATTAATCTATCCGTCCATTCATTAATTCATCCATCCATCTATTCATCCATTCATTCATTCATCCGTCCATTCAAAAAGAAAGGGAAAAAATGCCGTTTTGAAAACACAAACCACATAAAAAGACAACACACTGTGATTTAGAAAAGGATGTGTTTTGGTCAGTTTTCCATTGAATCCACTTCATTCATAGATTTCTCTGTTGTAACTTTTAAAATTAAAATCAATAAACACAAATATCACCTTTAAAGCAGCTTCTTAAACCCCAAACTACATTCTGAGCCTGATTTATTTAAAAATTGTAATTCTAAAGAAATAAGGCGAAATTTGAATTTTTAGACTGAGAATTTTAAACTTTGGCTCGGCCCAATTTTCAGTTTTTACACTTTTAATCTTTGTGTTCACTTATTGAGAAGATGTATTTCACATGAAACAACGTCGTCTCATGTTTTTGTTGGGCTGTTTTTTTTTGTTGTTTTTTTTGTGTGTTTTTGTGTGTGTTCTGCTGCCGACACTGGACAATATCTTCCCCAGAGGCAATAAATATTTCAACTGATGTTTGCATGGCGCTTCGGGGAAATATATTCAAGGCTGTGAGGAAATAGAGTCCGGATTTCACACTGAAGATGAAGCATGCGTTAAAAAAACCCCAAAAAACGTACATTCTGAGGCAGGAAGTTGGATTCATTGTTTTAAAATACAGGCCTAAAGAGTTTATCCTTGTAGTATTAGTGGTAGTGGAAGTAGGAGCTGGTGGAGAACGCAGCAGCCGCGCTTTGAATAAAATAAAACGAGAAATAGTATTTAAATATTGTCAATAAAAGATGTACGCAAAATGGTCTTTTTTTAACCTTTTGACCATGTTTTAAGGGCGTTCGCTCGTCACAAACGTTCCCGCAGCTCTCGTTTGCTTCGTTCGCCCGCGTTTCTTCAGGCCCGTTGACGAGCTCGTCGGGTCTGAGCCTCACAAAGCGCTCCGTTTTCAAGTTCCCCGGGATCGCCGTGTCGCAGGGGGAATAAAATCCAGACTTCTCCACGCTTTGAAGTGCGTAGAACTCAAGCCGGGCTCGCAGCGAACGCGCGGCTCCGTCGGCGTAGCGTAGCGTTGACGTTGGCGTGGCGTTCACGTTGGCGTAGCGTTCACGTTGCCGTAGCGTTCACGTTGCCCAAGGGCTTCATTTGTTCAGGTTTTCCTCGTTCGTTCTTACGGGCCACGGCAGACGGACGGCGGTGTCGTTTTTGCAGCGCGTTTTCCAAATGTGGGCGTTCGTTTGGAGTTGGAAAATGTCAGAAAACCAGCACTAAACCCGGGACCAAACCAGGACTTGACCCGGACTAAACAAGGACTTGACCAGGACTGAAAATGGACTGGAACAGGACCAAATCAAGACAACATCGGGACTAAAAAGGGCTCATATTAGGACCTGTGAGCTCCGTCGCCTCTCCACAGATCTGACCTGTAACTTGACCTGGGGCAGACACATCTCCATGGAAACACAGCGCCAGACAAGTTTCGAGTGCACCATTCAGACTCAAGCAAACTGAAACTGGAAACTTACCAATGAAGTCATACACAAGTGTTCTGCGCGACATTCCTTCTCCCATTCCCCTCTCTCCCGCTGGAAGCCCGTTACCGTGGCGACAGCCAAAGTGCGCCTCGGCCCTGAGTGCCTCAACTTCTGCACATCTGTTGATTTGCAGCTCGTAAATAAGAAATCGCTCTTGTACAACCTAAATTAAGGTCAAGTAAAACATGAAAAATGCATCCGGCGCTGAACGGCCCTCTGCCGGCGTCTCGGACAGGAATTATTTATAACGACGTCGGCGTTCAACAGCTTTGTCAATCAATAACACGTGGCTTTATTCAGGACAAAGATTTGGACGACACGGAAAGACCATCAGGGTTATCAAGTATTTAGAGCCGGAAGTAAATACTGAACTGTTTGTCTGTGAGTCGTGCTGTACTGACGCTAACAGACGGAACGCTTCCAAACGACGCAATTCTTAAAACTCACATACATATATTTCTTTTACTCTTATCTTTGAAAGTAAACGTACATTACAGCGTCTCTGAAATGACCGCTGTTTCGGGAACATATAAGCAAACGCACGAAGAATATTCCCTGTATTTAGGCCCCGGAGCGAGTTTTGCCGTCACGCATTAAAGCTAACAACAACTAGCATGCTAACAGCGCACTTTCTGCTTCGCGGCGAACAAAACGCTCAATAATTCGATGCAGAGGGCGGTTGCTTATGTTTGCGGTCATATGTTTGCTAGGCGTCAGTTAGCTAATCTGTGCTAAAGCCCGAAACGTAACCCATTTAACTAATTAAAAAGTGTATAAAGCCTTTTTTATGAGCAGTTTTTGTGCTAATGCTAAATTACTAGCTCATCACTATGCTCCTGTGTTCACTCACTCCCGTAATTCTGTTCTTTAACTATTACTACTATTGTTTTTATTTGTATTTATTTAATATTTTGAAATTGTCTTACATTTTAACACATTTTATTAACCTTGATTGAACCAGGTTAAAGCCGCTGTTTAAGTTGTTTAGAGCCCGCGTCACAAAGACTTCACATAGAGAAAATAATGACGGCGAAACTACTTTTATTGCACTGCTTAATGCTAATGTTGTTGTGGAAATGAATCTTGTAAAATGTGCCCTACAAATAAAGTTGGATTGAATTGGCGCTTTCCCAACAATTACCACTCAGTAAAAGGAGTCTTTTTCTACCTAAACTTTTCATTTTAATGTAGAGATTATTTAAAGGTGCACTATGTGACTTTTCTGTGTTACATTGTGTGTTTTTTTGTGAGGATATTCCACTGTATGGCATTAAATTCATCTGTTTAACATTACTTTCTAGCAATAACGTCCACTGAGACCAGCATGGGACGAACTTTCCACCAGAAAATGTTACGTGGTGCAGCTTTAAATTGACTTTGGCTCAACGTACAAGGATTCCATGGAAAACACATAATACGACATAAACTGCGCACAGATGTTGCAGATGGAAGTGAGTTTAGCAGCGAAGAGGCGGCGCTAAGTGGCTCCGGCAGATATCGTTACAAAAAATAAAAGTTTAAAAAGGCCTTCAACCAAAGCCGGGGCCCACGCGGAGCAACGCGGTCTGAATAATTAAAAATTAGGTGAGCCTTTAATAATTGACCGGTACAAATGAGCACTGATAAATCTTTTAAAATAGCCGCCGACTGTACTCACCGATAGTGCATAAAGAAGCCCGGCACAATAGGGACGCAGCATTCATTAACATTGAACAGTGTGGGAACAACCACAACCACACGGCGTTTCAGGAGATTCAATAAAACCATAAGCTTCAGTTCAGCTTCAGTCATTATTTATACGTCTTGATAAGAGGTTCATTGGATTATTCCTTTGTTTAAGTGTGATGTAGCTGAAGAGTCGATGGTCACTTTTAGTCGTGCGCGCGCTGACAAAGTCCAAACAGAAACGCCAAAGGAGAAAGACAAGGTGGAGTTCTGGGGCAGTGACTAAAGCCTGTTCTGGACGTCCCACTAGAGAGGTTTGTCTGAGCGAAGATCAGGCTCTGGGCTCGAGCGCCAAAGTGTGTTAGCGGTTAGCGGTTAGCAAAGGCGTAATGTTGTGGCGTCTGTAAAAGTTGGTAAATGAAAGGGAAATGGGGAGATTTGGTCTGTTTACAGTTGGTCGCATGTTTGTGTTTACTGCAGGTCACATGTTTGTGTTTACTGTTGGTCGCATGTTTGTGTTTACTGGTGGTCACATGTTTTGTGTTTACTGCTGCTCACATGTTTGTGTTGACTGCAGGTCACATGTTTGTGTTTACTGTTGGTCGCATGTTTGTGTTTACTGGTGGTCACATGTTTGTGTTTAACTGCAGGTCACATGTTTGTGTTTACTGCTGCTCACATGTTTGTGTTTACCCGTGGTCACATGTTTGTGTTTACTGTTGGTCACATGTTTGTGTTCACTCTTGGTCAAATGTTTGTGTTTACTGCTGCTCACATGTTTGTCTTTACTGCAGGTCACGTGTTTGTGTTTACTGTTGGTCGCATGTTTGTGTTTACTGCAGGTCACATGTTTGTGTTTACTGGTGGTCACATGTTTGTGTTTATTGTTGGTCGCATGTTTGTGTTTAATGTTTCACACATGTTTGTGTTTACTTTTGCTCACAAGTTTGTGTTTACTGCTGGTCGCATGCTTGTTTACTGCAGGTCACGTGTTTGTGTTTACTGCAGGTCACATGTTTATGTTTACTGCAGGTCACATGTTTGTGTTTACTCTGGTCACATGTTTGTGTTTACAGTTGGTCACATGTTTGTGTTTACAGTTGATCACATGTTTGTGTTTACAGATGTCGCATGTTTGTGTTCACTCTTGGTCAAATGTTTGTTTACGTATGGTCACATGTTTGTGTTTACAGTTACTCACGTTTGTTTTTACAGATGTCACATGTTTGTGTCTATTGATGGTCACATGTTTCTGTTTACTGCTGCTCGTATGGTTGCATGGTCACATGTTTGTGACCAACAGTAGTACTCTCACATCATAAAACGGCCAAATTCGTGCAGTGGACACTTTAGATGAGCTTCAAAATTGTCCATTGACAGAATTCCACCTTCTTTAACCTTCGGAGTGAGACTTTATGATATCGACACTTCATTTCCTTAATTGCGCATGAACAACGACTTCATTCAAATGGACAAATAGTTTCCCGCCTCCTCCAGAAGTCTGAGTCATTCTTAACATGTGTTCATTCCTTTTTTAAGTCAATAAACTAAACTCTGGACAATATTTCTGCTGTAAATCTTTTCTCTTGCTTCACTTTTAAAGAAACAAACTGACTTTTCTCCTGGAGAGAAAAACGCTCCCAGACTCCGCGCCGCATTAACAAACACATTTCCCCTCTTGTTCGTTCGTTTGTTTCTCGGCCGCGCGCGCCGCTGATGCGGGCGTGAGCAGCGCCGTCTCCGCGGTTACCAGGCTGTAACCACGGAAACACGCTGCATTATGATGGAGCGAGCGCCGACCGTCCAAGAAGAGAGGTCCCAGCAGGCCGAGCTCCTCGCTGCAGACTCAGATTAAATAAACTGTAGTCAGATTTGGAGAGAGCGGAGAGACTTTTCACCTTTAAAAGACACGGTTTGGTTTTAAACTGGTGCTTTGCCATGGCAACAGTCCGGATGTTTCGTTTTGGGGTTTAGCATGTTTCCCAGACGTGGAAAACGCATGGAAAAGGAGAAAAACTGTTTGTCTCCACCTGAAGTTCACAGACACATTTTGACACATCCATCGCTCTGAACTTTAGAACGGTGTCTTTGGGCCTCAGAACTCCTGCCTCCGACACAGTGAATGGATACCCTTGGAACGTGCTTTTTGGCTGACACAAACCTCACCAACGATCAGGGACTGGACTGACATCGGAACAGACATTAAACAAATTTGACAGACTTTGGACCAAATAAACCATTATTTAAATTAAATGTGCTATAAAATTTTGTTTTTGAATGTTTAGTTGATTTATTTTATTTCACTCTCCGGTCAATTTCTGTTGTGTTCTGTGTTTTTTCGTTTGTTCTTTTCATATTCAAAAAAATATAATAATTATTATAATAATAATATACTAATGAATAAGTGGATATTACATTAATTGAGCATGTGATAAATCCACCAAAATCCAAGAAATTACACTTGTTTTGTCAAAAAAACTTCCAACAAAATAAGTGTAATTATCTTACTTTGGCATCACTCATTTAAAATATTCCCGTAACGTCACATCAGTTTTTGTGATTTAAAAAACATTGTTATTTGTTTAATTAATTATATAATTTTTTAAATCATAAAAAAAAATATTTCCCAAGCATTAAAAGCATTAAACGTTTGAAAGCTGCTGATCAGCTCTGTGGTAAGAAATGACCTACACATTTATCTAAAATCATTTCTGAAATTTTTCTGAAAAAAATTCTGAAAAGTGCAAGAGTCATTTTTTTAAAAAGTGTGTTTTATGGGGGTTTTTTCAGTTTTTTTTCTCTTTTTTTCCCAGTGTGTTTTTGCTGAAACCGCGCCTCACGGACATTAGTCCCTTCAGTCTGCGTCCTTTTAACTCTTAATATTTGAATTTGTCTAAATCTCCTGGAAGTGGGCGGGGCTTTTGAGCTT